>VDFB02372762.1:0-47903 GCA_007258455.2 Sequoia sempervirens | reverse complement strand
TATATATATATGTGCTTACTTAATAGAGTTAGGTAATTACATCACATCATAGATTATCATTAATGCAAGCAACCTAGGATTTGGGAGAAGGGACATGATGGGTCTGCCCGAAGCCATTTCCACACTAAGCCGAAGAGGGTGTATACCACATGCCTCTCCCTTGGCGGCTTGTACCTTCTTTCCCCATCAATCTCAACCCCCTAAAGACACTTGCCATCTTGTGGAATTGGGTGGGGGTCGTAAGTGGGCTCGTTGGCTCTCTGTGTAAGTGCCCTCTAGTCCTAGGAGCCATCACGGTCAACTCTAGAATGGCCCTTACTTAGTCTTGTTTACCACTCCACCCCAAGCCCTTCCTACAAGGTGGGTTTCAGACAATCGAGCATATCACATATTCTATCACAAGAACATGTTGTAAAATATTATTTATTATCTATAAACAATACATATACATATGTAAAACAATGATTGGCAGAAAATATCTAATATACCCCTGAATATATATGTATATCTGATAAAATGGTCTGCTGCGCTGGAAAGGATTCGTTTCCCATTTTTGATTGCTGATCTGTATCTTTCTCTCCTTCGACCGATGTGTAAGGCTCAATAATTGCTGCAAGCATCATTATTTCCTAATTGTATAATCTCTATCTATATACATATGTATACTTTATTATACTTTTATGAATTCTTACTCCACTTACTTTCCTTATTGGCTCTGCTATTTTGTTAAGATCTCTTACTATATTTCTGCTGCTGTAAACTAGTGTCCTATTCTCCTTCGTTACCCCTCTATCCTCCACGTTAGCTTCTATTCATACACTTAAGAGGGTGCGATTGGTCTTTTCAAGGGAGGCGACTATATAGAGAAAGACGTCAAAGGGAGGCGTCCCTTCATTCCTCCTCATCGATTAGTTTACATTACCTTGTGTCAGCTGTAATCATCATGAGGGGGGGTTGGCTCTACAAATATTTGCTTACACTAAATATTAAACTCTTGATCGATGGCCTATCATTCTGGGTGATTTAGTTAGTCTTCTCTGAAGGAAGTTGGCCAGCATTTGTAAGAAGATTTGAGTGCTGCCGCGTAGGGTCTGGGTCGGCCAACATAGCAACTTTTTTGCTTATATTCTAATTTAAGATTTGCTTCATTTTGGGGGCATGACACCACATGTCCGAATCAAATGAAGCTAATCCAAACAACTGTGAAGATGCCTGTAGAACAGCCTCCAAAGGCAAAGCTGATGTGATGACTTGTGGTACTTCTTCTCTTTCTCCTACTATTGGATTTTCTTCTTCTTGCTCAGGTTGGTATGGTTAATTATATCTTCTTTATTTCCTTGTGGGGCTGTAGGCGCTGTAGTGTCTTGAGTAGACACATTAATTTGGATCTCTTTTTGCATGGGATTTAATCCTTTACTTTGTTCCTCAATAAATGGTGGAGCAGAAAGAAAAGTATTATCTCTTTTGGTCATCTCTTCCATCTTCCTTTCTGTTTGAAATAAGGATGTTTCTTGATCACCCATTAAGTCATCATCATCCTCTTCTTGATCCACTTTAACTTGTTCCTTTTCCATTAAAATTTCCTTTTTTGTAAGAACATTCGTTTCTCTACTGGTTACCTCCTCTTGGCCTAATTCTCTCTCTTCTAGCTTTGTAGCAATTCCAATAGTGTTGGACAGAGATGGTGGAGACAAGAATTGTGTAGTCTTTACAAGGGAATTATCAAGAATAAATATAGCAGGTTGCACTTGTTTCTGCATTATTGGAGAGGCTGGTATAATTAGAGCTTGTTAAACGACTGGTGGAACAATATCTGGAAGGGTTGCAATAGTGACCTCTGGAGAAATGGCAAGAGATGGAGTAGTTGAACCTTCCTCTACTCTTAGTGTTGCTGCTTGGACTTCTTTATTAAAGGAATTTCACTTGTTTCAATATCTGGGATGGAGATATTGAAGACTTTCTGCATTTCATAGGCACTGTGAAGTACTACTTCATTATCAGTAACTTGATTTGGAAATCTATGTGTGTTTAGGTCTTTCATTTGAGTGGTTATCAACTTGCAATAGCCTCTTTTTCTAACCTCATGATCACTACAGTTGACCCAATAATCCTCTAGATGTGGAATATGTCTTAAACTGGAGGATATCCATTTCTCCATTCTCCCATAAGGATCAAAATTAGGTCAAGCTTCATATGGGTGGAGATTATGCAACCTGAAGCTATATCTGAAGCCTTTGCATACCTTCCAATAATAAATGGGAATTGGACCCCACTGTATGATTTGATTCTCGTAGCTTGTGGATTTCAAAGAGTTGTCTTGTCAATTCCAACAAAACTATCTTATTTGTGGGGTATCTTGGCAATTTGTAAGATGCATTCACAAAGCCCTCTATTCTGATAGATGAAAAAATTGTCAATTGTATACACCAATTGCCATGCTTGCTTATCATTGAAGTAGCTTCTGCTAATAATCTTTTTTCTTTATCTCCTTCCATCAATCTCACTGAGCACATAGAGAAAGCATCATTAACCCTTCGGTTAGTATCATTGATTGCTTGTATTCCAATTGATGGTAGTGTTCATATACCAATACTTGTCTTGATTTCAAATCCATTTTAACTCTCCTTTCTAATCTTGGAAATGCAAACGTCCTTGCAAGATTGTAGAATCTTTTTGTGTCTTCAAGTGTTGTCAACTGCTTGTGCATGTTGTCCCTAATGATCTCTGACCAGCATGGCATACTTTCTCCATTCCATATGGTAGTCACATATAGGCACAACCATAGTTCAAATGTAGCAGCAATGGGAAGTTCCATTACTTTGCTCAATAGGTTGATTATGTCACCTATATTTTTCTGGAAATCACTTCTATACAAGGTCTTAGACAATTTGGTGACAACAGCGTTTGGATGTTCCATCCATCTTGTATTAATATTCCTTTTACATGCATTTATATCGGCATTGAATGCTCTCTCTAGCTCATCCCATTTAATGGTTCCTACATTTTTGTAGAATGGGTTGTTGAAAGTCTCTTATGGCATCTATTGACAAGTCTGCCAAAATTCTTCCTTCTACAATCACCACTCTTTTCTCAAGGTCATAATGCTTGGTGCATTCTGCTACCAATTCTAGACATTGCAGTGAATTGTGAAAGTTTGCAGCTTTGTCCAATCCATTCTTCACTATCTTCTTTGCTTTGCTAGTTGCATCTGCACTGGTCATCTTTTGTCTTCAATCAACTAAATTGATGTGTCCTAGATCATTATCTGAAATACTTTGCCATATAGAAGTAATCTTTGACTTGGGAGTGACTCCTTTGAATTCATACTTCATTGCTTTTGCTTTGGATGTCATTAATTTCCGCAAGGCTGCAAGAATTTGCATTGGCAATGAAGTCTTATAAAAGGGATAGGTCAGATTCAGATGGGCATCGAAATTCTGCAAAGAAAGTTGTGGGAGCTTGCTCCTAAAATACAACTTAGTGAAGAAAAGAGCTCATGTTCTGATGAAGGTTGAATCTCTTAAGGATTGTGGGCTTTTGACACTGAAGTGAAATGTCATGTGAGAAAAAATAATGTTCAGATAAGGATTGAAACTCCACAAGGGTCACAAGAATTTAAGATAGGTTATTTCTATGTCATTTTCCAACTTTATTGATTTGCGAGATATTGGATTGGAAGTGGACATGCTATTGCATAGAGGATAGCCTATTGATGACTCAAATAAGGGTTGTTGGTTAAGAGATTTGTCATTGCAATTTTTTTGTTTAAAATTGACTTTAAAACACCTAGCAAGTAGAAGCAAACCAACCAACAGTTGGAGAAATTGCTATTGTTTAACAACTTTCCTTTGAATTTTAGAGGTACAACTCCTTATGATAAAATTTAAATTTTTTGGGTATGCATTTAACTAAGAAAGCAAGAAAGACAAAGAATGTCTACAAGATAAATAAAACTAGGATTCTTTAAATAAAATTATAAAACTACCACTTCTGGATCTGTGCCATACATAGTGGAATAAACTCAAAGATTTATTCTTTCAGAAACATAAAATATAACATGCAACCAAGATAAATTTTTTAAATGATTTTCAGGTTCACATACCAGTAAAAATCATTCCAAATTAAACCCATATTACATAAACCTTAAGAATGAAATAAGATACAAATTGCCATGGACAATAGACACTTAAAATTACTATCACATCAACATCAACATAAATAATAGCATAAGAAATTTATTGCCAGCACATAGACTTGTAACAAACTTCTTTATTCAATGTCCAAAAATGCAGAGCACAAAGATTCTTCAACTTCCGCACAAAAATTGTATCTAGTCTTTCAACCACTTTTTCACTAAATTAAGAAAAAAGATCCTCTCATTTACAGTTGGCAGCATATGTATAGTCTTTTCAGTTGTAATTGTTTCTTTTAATTAACAATAAGTAAAAGGTTATAATTTTAGTATGTTTTTTGGAAACATAAACACTTTTATAACCTTTTAAACTTTCTAGAGAATAGACTAAATATTGGGCTTCGGAGGCACAATATCTCCTTCTATATCTTCCCTATCCTTTGCTTCAGTAGAAACTTTGATTTTATAAGCACAAAATGCTTTTATGGCTGGGGCAATGTTCTTGTGCTTTGGTATGATGGCATTATTTGTCCTAAGTCTCTATAGAGCCTTGTTATTTCAGATATCTTCCAATTTGCTTTGAAACATCAAAGGATGAGTAACACAATGAACAAGAGCAGCATCAACATCGCAGAGTTTCCTCATTGACCCTGCATTAAATATGTGTTTATCAAAGAATTCTTTTTCAATCATCTCTCTGAAATCTTGTTTGATAATGTCCACATCAACAACCTGGGAGCTATCCTTTGCCTGAATGTTTGAACTGATAGAAAAAAAGTCATTTTGTATTTCCATCTTCAGCTTATCACAATCTTTTAGGAGCTTAGTTTGTTCTGAAACATTTCATTTAATATCCAACATCTTCCATTCTATACTTTTTATCCACAGGTGGCACAAATTCTCATTGGCATTGGAAAACAATTCCCCAGTGAATTTCAACCCATTGGTTATTATTTCCTTAACCCAAATTTTAGTCAATTAGCCTTAAGATTGATATTTGCATATCTTCTCAATAATCTCCTTATTGCTCTCTGAATTGGGGGTCAAAAGAAGCACAATTGTGTCCAATGGTTGGGTGGAAGTATCTATCATAGTTTGAAGATAGGAAGTCAAGACTCTTACGTGCTGCTTTAATTGATCCTTGGTGTGTTTATCTTTCTCTGTTCTTTCCACCAGCTTGGCAGCTGCGACCTAGAAGTTGTGAATATCTCCTTCATGTGAAGAAGGACCAAGATCAACTCTAGTGATGTTGAATTCTGTTTCAACAACTTCATTAATATCCTTCTCTACAGTGGGTTGAGCTACCTCCACATACATGTTTCCAGAGGCAAAGTCTTTCATTAACCTAGAAGTCATTTTAGCCTTCTTTGGCTGAGGAGACTTTTGAAGTAAACTTGAAATAACATCAAATTGAGGGACAACCAAGTTACTTTTCTTTTCCTTGGTAAGGTTTGCTATAGCCAAGAAGAGGAGGAACTAGATGGGGTGCTAGCAACATTTGAGGAAGACTGTGGTGGTCTCGTAGGTGGATGTATAGTGAATGCTGGCAGGACATTATCAAAAGATGATACATCAGGTGAGGAGGGAGGAGAAGGATTAGGTGGAATGGGAGGTGTCTGGAGGGAATGTGAAGGTGAAGAAGTTGGTGATGAATGTGATGAGGGATATGGAGAAGTACTCATTTGAGAAGGGGATGAGGGTATATTGATGGTTTCTTCTTCATCTTCATCCTCTTGAATAGTGTCTAGTTGCTTCTTCTTTACCTTCTAGTTATTTGCTTTTCCTTTAGTACTGCCCTTGCATGATTTCTTAGGACTTCCTTTGTTCGAGGGATCCTCATCATTGCCTCCTTCACTAACATTTTGAGAGTTGGTTGAGGATGAAGAATGAGAGGGAGTAGATTTTGCTTGCTTTTCTCCCTTCTTCTTTGAAGCATCATTCTTGTTAGAAGATTTTGTAAATGATTTCTCTGTGGTTTTCTTCCTCACCCATTCCTCCAATCTTTTGAGAACTGCTGCCATTCTTTCATCAAAAGATTTCACTTCTTAACCGGCCCAATTGATTGGTTAAGTGGCTATGTCTAAATATTTTCAAAATAAATAGTATCAATCAAATTTGATTCATCATCTTCAATACCTTGGATATCCCAATTTATCTTGAAATCTATGATCTATTGCAAAGTCAATCTCATCCAATCTCTTTTTCTAACTTCATTATCATTTTCATAGTTTGCCTAGTAATCTTCCAATTTAGAAAAATGATAATATCCAGGCGCAAGGTGTAAATTATTTTTGACATCATCTTTGGTATCAAAGAGAAATCTTAAAGTATGAAAGTACAAAGTGAATTTTTCCAGAGATCTTTCAATATTCAGTGCATTGGAAGATGATCTTCATTTATAATGTGCAAGCCCAATAGGGAAGGGTATTTCTGCTTTCTTCCTTTCTTTGCATCTCTTGTTCACTTCACCAATTTGTTTGTGCACTTCAATGAGGACCAACTTATCACTCACATGTTTAGGTAATTTGAAAGGATAACCCATAGTTGAAAGACTCACAGAAAACTCGCCAAGTCCACCGAAAACTCACCAAGTCATTCTCATGGTGAGTTTTCGAGCGAGACACTTGCCAGATTTTTGGTGAGTACTCGCCAACAGCTCGGCAAGTCGAAGAGAAACACCCATGGGCAACATATAAAGCGCAGGTCGGGTAAAAAAAAGACCCCAAAACATTAAAATGAGGCTCCAAAACAGCGATTGAGCTTTGCAAAACCCCCTAATGTATTTTTTTCCTTCAAACACAACATTCACAACATTTTGGCATCTAGGAGAGAAGATCGAAAAGGGTTTTTAGCTGAATTTTGACGGAAAATTCAAAGCACAGGTCAGTTTTTTTTTTTTTTAAAACATTTTTCTTCATTTTGGCTGCAAAATCCAACATCTAGGTTAAAGAAATTCATCATAGGTTAAAATTAAGTAGTATTTTTGTTTTTAAATTCCAAAAATTGGATTCATCACAGTTTTTTGATGATTTTTTAAATGAATACGCTGTGCATACACAACTTATTTCTTGATTTTAACCTTTCTTTTGGATAAGATGTTTAAAATCTATAGATTATATTAAATTTTTACTAATTTAAACAAATTTATATTGATTTAAACCAATTTTATGCCGATTTTTAGTGATTTGTGTTGAATTTAGGTTATTTTTATTAAATTAAAAATTTAAAATGTTGTGTTTTCACTTTATATGTGTAGGTTAAATACATCATATAATGGCAAATAGAGAAGCTTTTGGATCAGCTTCAGCCTTAGGCTCCACACAATTGGTGCCACCACCGATTACAGACACTCATCCTCCCGGAGCTAGAGACCCTGCTTGGAAATATGTCGTGTAGGGATTGATGCTTGGGTCAGTTATTTGCATTAAATGTTAGAAGCTACATCATGGTGGCATAAATCGCCTCAAATACTATATTGCAAGCATTACTCATTGTGATGCGATGCCATGTCCTGGGACCGCTGAAGAGATAAAGAGAGAGATGAATGCCCTACTTGTAGGCGCAGAAGAAAAAAAATTGCAAAGTGAGAAGACAAGGGCAGTCGTAGCAGCATCCATAGCTGGTGGTCATGGTCATCAAGTGCAACTAGAATTAGATGAAGATATAGCATGTCAAAGCATAGTGGGCTCTCTTTGTGGTTCATGAATTCGAAGCACATCGATCTCCACTTCATCTACTTTAAGTAGAGTGCCAACGCCTACATCTACACACACGCCACATAGATTTTTTGTTCCCAGAAACACACTTGGAGCACAACCATCATTGGAAGCTATAGGGTAGAACAAGTAGGTGCATGAACATGCAGATATGGCATGTGGTGATTTTTGGTACTTCAACAATATTCCTTTCAATGTGACGATTAGTTCTTATTGGGACAATTTGGTAATTGAATTGACAGTTGTAGGAAAAGGCTACAAGGTGTTTTCTCGTAAAGACTTGAGTGGGAGGTTAGTTAATTTATATTTATAATAATTTATGTTCATTAATTTATAGTAATTTATGTTGAATTTAGGCTATTCTTTTGTGTTTAAAAATTAAAAAAATTGTACTTTCACTTTGTACTTATAGGTTGCTTATGAATGCAACTGAAAGAGCAAGGCAAATAGTGGAAGCACAAAAGAAGGAATGGAAAAAATATGGCTGTACTATTCTTTTAGATGGGTGGATGGATGGGAAAAATCGCACCATTATCAATTTTTTGGTAGCTTCAAATGGTGAGGTGATTTTTTGAAATCGATGGATGCCTCTAATAAAGTAAAAAATGCAGAAACATTGTATCTAATGTTGGAGGAAGTTGTCATGGAGGTGGTCATAGAAAATGTGGTACAAATCGTAACTGGTAATGCAACAACATATGTGGCGGCTGGGAGATTGCTTCAAGACAAACATAACACTTTTTTGGACACCTTGCACAACACATTGCCTTGACCTTCTTTTGGAGGACATAGGAAAACTTGATTGGGTAACACTGGCTGTAGATGATACAAAGAGCATAACAAAATTTATCTGGTTCTTAATTTGATAAGAGATCACATCCACGGGAAAGAGTTAGTAAGATCGGGTGTCACAAGGTTTGGATCAGTTTTCCTAACGTTGCAAACCGTTATTGGTTCATTGACTTAATTAAACAGATGTTTGTGAGTTAAGCATGGCTAGAGTCATCTTATTCAAAGAAAATTGGAGAGAGGGTTGCAAGCATAGTCTTTAACAACCTTTTTGTACAAAGAGCTACAAAAGTCGTGAATGTAACCTCAAAACATTGAATTTAAATTCAAACTGAATAAAATTTAAATTGAATATTTTATTTTTTCAATTCAGGTCTTTCATTATAAATTTGTAACTTTAATCTTTTTGTATTTGTAAATTGTAGGTGTTAGAGCACTTCGTTAGAGTTCTCTGTTTGGTAGATGGGGATCAAAACCCAATGGGGTATATTTATGAGGTCATGGAGCCAAAGTGTCCATCATAAATTATTACAAGGGGGACATCTTCATTTTGATCCCATATGGGAGATCATTGATAGGAGGTGGAACGATCAACTCCACCAACCCATCTGTGCAGCAGGGTACTTTCTCAATCCCCGTTTTTTCTATTCAAATACCTTCTTAGAGCCTAATGGAGAGGTTATGAAGGGCCTCATGACATGCATTCAAAGGATGACACCCCAATTTGAGGTGAGAGACCTCATTGTCCAAGAATTGGAAAGCTACAGGGTTGGAAGGGGTAGGCTCTTTTCTTCGGAGCTAGCTACCTGAGGAAGAACCACTCAAACACCAGGTATAAAATTTGTAGTCTTTCTTTCACATGCATCTTACAAGTTACAAATTTCAAATTTACAACTATTGATAATTTGATAAAATATGTTTTGACTTTGCTTTCTAACTCTTCAATATTTGATTTTGTAGAGTCTTGGTGGACAAATTGGGGTGCAAATACCCCAAATCTCCAAAGACTTTCCCTCCACATTTTATGCCAACCTTGTAGTGTATCTAGCTGTGACCGCAATTGGAGCTTGTTTGAGGCCATCCACATGAAGAAGAGGAACAAATTAGCTCAAAAATGCCTCAATGAGCTTGTCTTGTGCAATACAACCTTTGGCTGCGCACAAGAAGGGTGGAGGAAAAATTAGAGGATCCCATTGATTTGGATGAGATAGATCCTTATAGAGATTGGACAAGATGGGATGAGCAACCTCCATTGTTTATTGAAGATGAGATTCTTGATTTTGAGAGATAGGCATTGGAGGATGTGGGTGCAGCAGGAGATGTAGGATTGGATGACATTGATGAGGTTGAGGAGTCATTGCCATCTACTACTAGGATGGAGGTTGAGCCACCACTACCTTCCATGCCAAGCAAGGAGCCACAACAAACTCCAAGGACTAGGACCTCTACCTCTCCCCTAGTTTTCCATAGATTAGGGAAGAGGAAGATGTAAAATGTTGTATTTACTTTTAGTTTTACTATTTTCATTTTGTTAGCTATCTATTGTATTAGGCTATCAACCATCAGGATTTTGCATGAGGATGCAATTTTGTACTCAATTTGCATTCAAATCAATCAAATTTAATAGAAAACACTTTTGTACTCATTTAGGGACTCATCGGATACATTTTGTCATTAAATTTTGCGAAAAAATGTGTTTGTAAAAAATATTAAGCAATTTTAAGTTGCTGAGTTTTTTGCCAAGTCAAAATTTTTGGGTTTACCAAGTTTTTGCCGAGTCCAAGTTTTCCAACTATGGGATAACCATCAAATCCTTTGATTTTGATATGAGTGAATATTTGAAATTAAATAACTTCCTGAAGTATTGATCAACTGGGCAGCTTTTGGAGACAATCTTACTCCAGTATCACCTTGGAGTTCTTTAACATGCATTGTGAATGGCATCATTTACTCTTCTAAAGCTTTTAAAATTGTGTTCCAATTGAAGCTATAGGTAATGATTATAAATTTGAGCCACATTATCAAAGACACCTCTAGTGACCAATCCTGGCCAGGTTCTCATACTCGCAATAACATAAAGAGATATGAAGACATATAAAAATCTATTCAATTGGAACTTAGTGAGCTGTTTATGAAGTTTATCATTGATAATCTCACCCAATCAATAAACTACTCTCAAACAACAATGATAATGATAAATGAATACATCCATTCTTCAAAATTATGGGCATCTTCATTACCCACCAATCTATGCAAAACCACAATAGTATCAAAGATTAATGATATCAAGTTTCCACAATCCATAATGTTCTTTGCAATGATTTCTGGCTTTGATTGTATGAGAACTTTTGCATCAACGATTCGGATTTAGCTCTGCTCTCATCCTGATGATGGATCACGGAGTGTGATCCGAAACGTTGATGCAAAAATTCTCACACAATCAAAGCCAGAAATCATTGCAAAGAGTATCAAAGATATCTTTTGTAAAATGAGACCTATGAAGATTCTTAGGCAATTGTGATTTTCCTTTCTTTAGGATTGCTAGCCAATGTCGCACAATGGTATTATGATAAGAACTCTTCTTTGTAAAGTGTTGATATGCCACCGTGGTGTTAATGTAAACAAAGCTCTCTTGGACTGGGAGTTTGAGGGATACCCCTATGTATTCTTCGTCCAATTTGGCTATTAGTCTATCATCCACTATTCTTATTTCCCTAGTTTAAGGATTATAGCATTTCATGCATTCCAAAACTAGGTTGGTGCATTGCATTGCTACCGAGAAACTTGTTGCATGAAGGAGTCCACTATACACAACCTTTTGTGCAATTGGAGACCTATTCCCTTCTTCCATTCTTTTCAAGAAATCTTTGAGATTTACGTGCCCTAGTTTAAGGATTATAGCGTTTCATGCATTCCAAAACTAGGTCAGTGCATTGCATTGCTACCGAGAAACCTGTTGCATGAAGGAGTCCACTATACACAACCTTTTGTGCAATTGGAGACCTATTCCCTTCTTCCATTATTTTCCAGAAATCTTTGAGATTTACGTGCCCTAGTTTGGTATCCCCTATCTCCGGCAATGTGTATTAAAATAATGTTTATTTATTTATTAATGCTCAATATTGTAAGATATTGTAAGATAGAGATAAGATCGTCTCCGATCTTATCTGGAGTTTCTTTTTAGAAACTTTCCAGTTTTGTAAATCTTGTAAACTATTTATTGAGCGTCTCGCTCTTGTTAATAATATCAATTAATTTACCAATTACTTGCGTAATATGGTATCAGAGCGAGATTAATTTTTTTTTTGAAATTTTTATTATTCTAAAAATTTCGAGCAAATTTTTAGTGAAAAATTTCGGAATTTTTTTGTGATCAAATCTCGTGCTGCCTGTAATTCGAAATTTGAGGGTCTTTTGTTTAAAATTTTTTTTCGTGAGAATTTTCTCACTAAAAATCGCGACCCTCCTGGTTGCAATTTCGTGAGTATGCATTTTCGAAATAAATTCGAGGGTTTGTGAGTTTGCAGACTGAACCACGATTGAAGAACGCACCCTTTTGTGCTCCCATTTGCTTCCTGAAACACGTGTTTTAGGCACAGCTGAAGGTCGACGGTTTTCTCAGAAAATTATTCGCGGTTCCTGAAACGCTACGCGTTTTTTTGTATCTTGGCCGCGCGACAGTCGTCCAGACATCCTCCTTCTTACACGATTTGGGTTTGCACTCTTTGTTCATTGTTTTTTGGTCGTGATTTTCATCTACTTCAGGCCGCGCGACCTCTGACGTTTTCTTGCCCGCGTCTCTGCAAATCGACGGCTCTTGTGTGGCCGTGTTTCGTCATTTTTTGTGGTTTTTTTTTTGGCTACTCTCTGGTCGCCTAGGGTTGGAAATTCTTCTGTCAGATCTTTGTGCAGATTCAAGCTCATTTCTGCAATTTTTTGAGCTTTCATGGCCGCCTAGGGCATCCTGCAACTTCGGCTAGGGTTTTGGCCTGGATTTTCAAGTCAGAATTTTTTTTCGATCATAGATTCCTGGTGGGTTTTTCGAGAGCTCAACTGGGTTGATCTCCGAATTTTCTGGGTGCATCGTTTTCCGTGCCTCGAATTTTGTGCCATCCGTACACTGTACTTTCTGCACTCTGTACCTGAATCTGTCCCTGTTTTCTGCATTGGAATTCGTGCCTCGAGTTTCGTGCATCAGCCTCTTCTCCGTACCTCATTTTTCGTGCCTCGGAAAGCTTGAAGATGGCCAGTTTAAGCAATTTAATGCTGGAGGGCAGCCAGAGATTTAATGGCAAAAATTACAACACCTGGAAGCAGCGGATGTTAACAATTTTTGAATACCGCTGCCTTGATCAGATGATCCTCGGCAACGCTACTCGTCCTGAAGCGACGGGTAAGGATCAGGATAAATTTGATGAGCAGAATCGTGAAGCCGTCATGCTTATTAAGCTTTCGGTTACTGATGATCAGCTCCCTCAGATCCCACTGCGAAAATCAGCTAAGGAGATCTGGGATCACTTGAAGGATATGCATGAAACTTCCGACAAAAGCCGTGTGTTTTTCTTGAAGAATATGCTGTTTTCTATCATGATGGATGAGAAGACAACTCTGCAAGCGCACTTGAATAAAATCCAGGAGATCAGAGATCAGTTGGAGGCGATTGGTCGGAAAATGGAGGAGGAAGACATGGTTGTGATCACCCTGAAGAGTTTACCGAAGTCCTATGAACATTTCATAGAGACCCTCAACATTACGTCTGCTAATGTTGATCTCAAGTTTCCGAATTTGTGCACTATCCTGTTGCAGCAGGATCGCTGGAGACAACAGTTCGGTAGCAGTGAATCATCATCCTCCCGGAGCAGGCCTTTGCAGCAAAAACTCAGTCAAAGCATCATGGTAAAGGTTAGCCTTCACAGCAGAAAGGCTCAAGTCAGCGCTCCACCAGCCCGAAGAAGAAAAATATACAGTGCAATTACTGTCATAAATTTGGCCACATCAAGAAAGATTGCCGTGCTCGTTTGGCTTCTGAGCAAAAGAAGCAGGGAGGGTTTCAGAAAGCGAATGTCGCCGAGCACTCTGAGCAGAAGGAATCTGCCTTTTATGCACTGATGGCAAAAAGGCCCGCAGACCATGTCAAGTCCTCTGCTTGGTACATAGATTCTGGTGCCTCGCGTCATTTCTCACATAAGCGTGATTGGTTCACAAACTTTTCCCCTTGCACTGACTCAGTAATCTTTGGAGGAGGTGAGGAATACACAGTTGTCGGCACAGGCACTGTTCAGGTTCAGTCTGGCGGGAGGGATCTCATATTCCTCAACGTATATTATGTACCTGATATCGAGCTCAATCTTCTCTCAGTCAGTCAGATCATGCGGCATTCTCCCCAGATGGATGTGGTATTCAGCTCGCATAGATGTTCGATTGTTGATCGAGAAACTCGCACAACGGTGGCCGTTGGGATAGAGGATCATGGCCTTTACAGGCTTGTGGACACTGGTGATTCTCCGAAGTTAGCCTTGGCAGCCAGAAATTCAGCTGTCACCAGTCTTTGGCACCAGTGGTACGGGCACTTGAACGTGCACTATCTCTCTCAGCTTGCTCGGGAGGGACTTGTTGATGGCTTACCTGACATTCAGACTCAGCATCAGGGCGTTTGTGGTGCTTGTCAGGCTGGGAAGCAGCATCGCACACCGTTCAAGGATGGCGACTCTTGGCGAGCTTCTAAGGTACTTCAATTAGTTCATGCTGATATTTGTGGCCCTATGTTTGTTTCTTCTGTAACTGGTTGCAAGTACTTTCTACTTTTTGTTGATGACTATAGTAGGAAAATGTGGGTGTACTTTCTTAAACAGAAATCAGAGGTTTTTAATGTATTTCAGAAGTTTAAGGCCTTAGTTTAAAAAGAGTCCAGTTCTTGTATTATAACTCTTAGGTCAGATAATGGGGGGGAATTCTGTTCTAGTGCATTCTCCAACTTCTGTGATACTCATGGGATAAAACGTCAGTTAACCACACCCTACACTCCTCAGCAAAACGGTGTTGTAGAGCGACGCAATCATACGATTGTTGAGATGGCTCGCTCCATGTTGCAACACCGGAGTGTCCCTACTAAGTTTTGGGCAGAAGCCGTCAATACATCCGTCTATCTCCTTAATAGGTCACCTACTCATGCTGTTAAGGGGAAGACTCCTGAGGAAGTTTGGTCTGGTCGCAAACCTAGGATCAGTCATTTGAAAGTTTTTGGCTCTCTTGTGTATGTTTGGATTCCAGAGGCCAAGCGCACTAAGTTGGACTCCAAGAGCCAGAAACTCATGTTTACAGGGTACAGTGACAACCACAAGGCATATAGGCTGATTGATATAGACACTGATCGTCTTATCTTCAGTCGAGATGTTGTCTTTGATGAGGAACGAGGTCCATTTCCCTCTTCCTCACCTGTTCAGCATTCAGAGGATCAGCCTCTACAGGGTCCTGATATGAGTGTCCGACTTCCATTAGGTCCACCTGATGGGAGGGATGACGAAGACCTAGTCTTTGATGATGCTCAACTTGAGTTTCCTCCAGATGATAATGAACATCCCCCTGTTGAACCTGTTCCAGATCCACAACCCAGAGATCGACTCCTCACATTTGCATCTCGATATTTGGCACCTCTACTCTCCGGCCGAAATGGTGGGCTAAGACTATCAGTGATCTTCGTGCTAATGAGCTCATTGAGGGTAGATCATCCAGAAACAAGAGTAAACAATAGTCTACGGTGAATTTTGCTCTCATGGTCAACATCCACAGTGTTTATGAGCCTCGAACATATTTAGAGCAAAGGGATACGAGTAAGGAAAAGGCAATGGAATCGAGAATACGAGGTCTTGAGGAAAGAATACGCGGGTCCTTTCAATCTTCGAGGGGAAAAGCCCATTGGCTACAAATGGGTGTACAAGGTGAGAGAGAAATACAAGCGGCGGAACCTGAAGCAAAAGTGCCTAAAACTTCGTCACAGTTTGCGGGGGTTCTGCGAGAAAAGGCATTGACTATGAGGAGACCTTTGCTCCTACAGCCAAAATGAGTACCATACGGCTTGTCCTTGCCTTAGCAGCTCAATTTGGTTGGAAGGTCCATCAGATGGATGTGAAGAGTGCTTTCCTCAATGGTGAGTTGAAGGAGGAAGTATACATGACGCAGCCTCCAGGTTTCAAAGTTGCTGGTCAAGAACAGAAGGTGTGCAGATTGGTCAAAGCACTCTATGGCCTGAAACAGGCTCCTCGAGCTTGGTACATTAAGATTGACACGTACCTCACAGATCATGGCTTTCAGAGGAGTCCATCTGACTCGAACCTGTATGTCAAGAATACTGGTAATGAGATTCTGCTTGTTGTTGTCTACGTGGATGACTTGATCATTACTGGCAGTTCAGCACTTTTGATCACTGAGATCAAACAGGACTTGTGCAAAACTTTTGACATGACAGACTTGGGCCTCCTACATTATTGTTTAGGTGTTGAGGTTTGGCAGACAGAGAGCAGCATTTTCATCTCGGTCAAATAGCACCGAGAAGTCTTAGGATGAAGTTCGAATGCCGAGGGATTACCCGACACAGCACTCACCACACCATGGAAAAGGGCTTACGTTGTCGGCCTGAAGTCCAGATTCACGTAGATGAAACATTGTTGGGCAACTAGTTGGCAGCCTCATCTATCTTGTTGCTACTAGACCTGATTTGAGTTTTGCAGTGAGCTACATATCACGCTTCATGACAGCCCCCAAGGCTGATCATTGGGTAGCAGCGAAGCGTGTGCTGCGTTATGTGAAGGGCACTCCTGATTTTGGACTCTTGTACACTCGGAGTCACGATCCTAAGCTCAGTGGGTTCACAGATTCAGATTGGGCAGGTTCAGTTGATGACAGGAAATCAACATCTGGGTATGTGTTCAGTTTGGGATCCGGTGCAGTCACATGGACTAGTAAGCGTGAGCGGTAAGCTCTCTCTCCCTCGGCGAAGCGGTATCGGGGAAGGCATTAAAAGCTTGGCATGTGAGGCGATTTGGCCGGCCCAGGATGCTTGTAGATATGCCGGATATCTCTCAAGCGAGGTCCGACTCACTGTGATGTCGAGGGAGTTCTCAAACTTGCCAAGAATCCGGTCTTCCATGGCGAACCAAGCATGTGGAAACTCATTGTCATTTCATTGGGCGGTTGAAAGCGGATGGATTCGATTCTTGGCATGTTCCGTGAGGATCCGGACAACGAACGGTTCTCACCAAATTAAACCGGTCTGGGATAAGTTTGTAAAATTCGAGGGGGCATCTTGGTGTAGTTGATAGATTGAGCATTAAGGGAGGGTATTAAAATAATGTTTATTTATTTATTAATGCTCAATATTGTAAGATATTGTAAGATAGAGATAAGATCGTCTCCGATCTTATCTGGAGTTTCTTTTTAGAAACTTTCCAGTTTTGTAAATCTTGTAAACTATTTATTGAGCGTCTCGCTCTTGTTAATAATATCAATTAATTTACCAATTACTTGCGTAATAATGTGCTCTTCAAAATTGATACATTTTCATAACTTAGATATTTATACTTCATGTTTACCAAGGCAAATTCGCCAAGAGAGCAAACTAATTCTTTATAATATTATTAAAAAAATCGGGGGGGAATTTTGTTTTTTTGATAAGAAATATTGTGAAGAGCAAATTTTAATGAAATTGGGCTTTGCAAAAGAAAATTTCTCTTTCTTGCAAAATATGAGAACAAGAAATTTTAGTACCTTTTTGGACTAAGAAATCTTTTGTCTTATATCCCCTTTGAAATTTGTTTGATGCAGTTGTCAGAATGCACATTGTAATATGTTCTTGCAACCTGTCACTTGCTCTTGATAGATGTTTATAATTGTGCTCCATTTTGCCTTATATCACCTTTATTTAATTAGGATTTGCTGCATTTAATGCCTTGTAGCTTGTGAGCATTAATGATGCCTTGTAACGTTAGCACATGTGAAGCCCTTGGCATATTGATTAGTTTCTCGTTTGTTTGAAAACAAAAGTCCTTTTTAGTTACTTGTTGGAGGTCTGATGGGTTCTCGAAACCTTGTCAGCCTTTGATAGCGGTTTCGAAACCAAGTTAAAATGCTGACGTGCAAATTTTCCTTTTATAGCACATCCTTCAAGAGTTCAAAAATCACCTTAGACTTGTGCCAAGCCAACTGTGAAATCTTTCTTCTTCATCTTTTCAATGGTTGTGAATAGTTTGTTAGGCTTCAACAAGGTTGTGACAGCCTTGTTGAGAGCTGATGAAGGTTTCAAAACTTTTGCGAATCTTCGATGCCGCCTTGAAAAGTGCTTTCTTTCACATTCAGAAGAGTTAGAAAATTATTGTCAGCAATCAACACAAGTTCTAGAACCTAAACAAGACTTTGATGCAAACTTCTTCTTTCAAAAGTGAAAGAGGTTAGAAAGGGGGATTGGGCTCCAACAAGGTTGTGACAATCTTTTTGGGAGTTGATGAGGTTGAGAAAACCTCTTTGGGTTTCGACACAAGTTTTGAAACCTTTCAATTTTATTGACAACTTAACACTTACACAATTTTTTCAAGGAAAACTCATGACGAGAAGATGAAAACGATTACTAAGGGAAAAACAAAGATTGAAATCCAAACTTAAGGCAACAAAGTTTTCAATGGGTTTTTAATGTGACATAAACTAAACCTCATCATTGCCCTAGTTATGAAAAATCCTTTTCAAATGGAATGATCTTCAATTGGTTGTCTTTTGTCATTCTATGAAAAATTAGGGCATATCTAGGGTTTCAATCCACTAATCTAGGGTTTCAGCAATAATCTTACCCTAATTGCTTCTTTTATCCAAATCTACGGTTTTTTGTATTTACATTGAATTTTCCTATTTCTCGACCAAAGCGTAAATGAAATTTGCATTTTTTAGATGAAATTAAGTTGGAAAGACATTTTGGTTAAAACTTAAAAGACTTCATTATAGTATGGGATAGGGTACTTATCGGTTAGTCTTAATTTCACTAGCAAACATTTTTCTAAGCACTTTCTTCAACTGCACTGTCCCTTTTCTGTCATGCTCTCTCCTTCTTGTTTCTGGTTGCAGCAATGGTAGTTGTTCGCTTCAAACTTGCATTTTGCTCGATGGCTGAACTCACTAAGTTGTCAATTATGTTCTCAAATGGTGGTAATATGTTGATTAAATCATCAAAGTTATCTTATAGTCTAGGATTAATGGCGAAGGTGGATGGCAATCAATGCGTTAGAAAAGTAGGTGAGTAATCAATGTTCAAATCAGGAAAAATGTATTTGCAGGAGTTTCTCATGGAAGTGCAAGTGAAGTTTACATTTCATTTTATGATGTTTAGCATGCTATTGCAGTTCTACATGTTACATTTGCAGGTTCTTTAAAAGCTTTTCATTGTTTCCTTTGTGGGAAATTGTAAATGAAGTGAAGTAGAAGTGAAGCTTGATGTTCACTTCGAATGTGCAAATCTAGATCAAAATTTGGCAAGTGTCCTTTGCGGGATTTCCTAAGGCATTTGAAGTGCAGTTCTGAACTTGAAATCTTGTTTGGATGGAGGTTGAATTTCAGCAGATAGACCATTTTGACTTTTTTGATGTTTGTGTGGAATTTCATTTGAACAAGACAATATCTTTGATTGGAATCCTGTTTAGTTAAGCATTGAATTTTTGCAAAAAATCCAAATATAAGGTGTTCTAATGTTCTTTCATATCCTGTGGGATTTACAAGTTCATCTGGATATGTAAGTGAAATAGACATCAAGTTCACTTAGAAGGATAAACTCTGCAAGCCAATTTCTTCCTTCTAATAACACATTTGAACGAACTTCCAAAAGGAATTCAAGATCATTCTAATTATTCTATCTAATCAAGTCATTAAAACCAATCCTTTTCAATACTTGACCAATTATTGGGACATGAGAATAATTGGCACCAAGAACTAGCTTAAAGCTAAGCAAACAAAGGGGGTCCTTATTTTGTTAAAAGTGAAATGGGGTGTGCTGTGAGAAGGCACAATGAGTAACAAATGTTTCTTTTTGAGAGGAGCATGAAGATGTGCAAGATAATTCAGATCTTTTGCAAAGTGTGTTGAAGATAATGGTTCAGGAGAATGGGGCATAGCCATGAAGGAAGAGACAACAATATGGTTTAAACCCAAATAAAGGTGAACTGGATCTGCTATTCTGAAGTGATTTTTCCAGCTACAAAAGAAATCAGAGACAATGATGTGACAAAGCAATGTACAGGTGAAGTTGGTGCCCATGAAAGATGGCTGTAAATGCTATAGTAAAATACATTTTTTTTATGAGAGACAAAAAGGGTTTGCACACCATTTTTAATAAATAAGATTTAAAGGGAGCACTTTTTAGAATTAAAAGGATGCATCATACCCCTGCACATTCATGTGAAGAGAATATGGAAAAATTCACATACTCCTCACCAGAGAGTAAAACACCTCTGAAATGTGACTAGATATGTTTCGAAAGGAGGTTTCAAGAATCCAAAAGTTTTTGTGTGTTTCTTTATCATTAAGGATATTCTGTCAGTGGATGTCTTTCTGTTGAATGCATAGGAATAATTTATTAGAGTTGAATTTGTGTGAAATATTTTCCAGTAAGAGATGGAAAATCTTAAGTTATATAAAATATAATTTTCCAGTGTTATTTGGAAGTATACTTCCAGGGGTTGGATCACATGTAGTCATGGTTAGCATGTATACTTGAAAATAAAGGCTCAGTTATCTTACTAAAGTGACAAGAAGGGATGGTAGATTCACATGTGTAAAAGCCAAATTGTGATGTTATTAATGCGTGTCATGCCAATTAGTGAAAGTGATATATTTATCTATAGACTTTGCGTAGCAGTGAACACTTATAATTTGTTTGAAAACATATTTTCTTTGAAATATCTTGAAATTATAATTGATTCACCTAACATAGGTTAAGGAAGGTCGTCCTAAGTTATATAACAGTCTAGGGGTTTTCTCCGCTTTTATGGTCATAATGACTGGATTGCAAGCTGCAAAGGCCGACTTGCAGCTGTAATGGCATATTTCTATTGTCACATTGTGAAATTTGAATGGATACGTAATGTCTCAAAAAGTTGAATAAATATTTCTATTGGGCTGTTTTAGCAAAAGGAGCCACTAAACCACATTTCAATGTTCTGGGAATTTTTACCAAGTGAGCCCAATATTTAGCACCATTACCTAATTTACTCAGTGGGTTGTAGTGGCTTGTTGCCCATGAAATATGGTGAGATCGAATAGCAGCCATAGGGATACTTAAAGATGGTTGAAGTGTCTCTTGAATTGGTTTTTGTAAGATTTAAATTAGTAGACATTATCTTGCTGTAAGACCAAATTGGAAAGGAAAAATTCCAGGCCTAGTTGCCAAGAGTATGTCAGAATAATTTGAGAGTAATATATCCTGCCCACATAAACATTACAGGAGGATGTTGGAATACATTAGTGTTTAGTGTGTGCATTGTAGTAGCTAACTTTACAGCTATATAATGTGGAGTTATAGAAGTCCAAATATTTTGCGTGGTTGAACGATTACAACCACCTTGAGAACTAGCTTGTAAAACTATATGAGGAGGTGATCGCATCCAATGCAAACTAGCAAATCTAAATCATGTAGATCCATATAATTTATGGGTGTTTTGGGATCTTGAATAACTGAACAGATTTTGCTCATTTGTACCTTTGGTTGATTCTGGGAGAAGGGAAAAATCCTGTTCCCAATCCAATAGTTTGGTGCTGGGATATTACCAACACACTAAATGAATATAGCACTTGAGACTGAATAGTTACTTGAGATGTTAGATCCATGGTAACTGAATAGTGAATAAGAGTTATGGGAAGATGAATAGACTCAAAGGGAATGTTAAATGGATCAAGTTAGGACTGCAAAAAGAGGGAGTGGGTTTTATGAATTGTACTATGAATTTGCAGGCGAAGTCTTCATTTTCTCTCATTGTGCTTCTGTTGTTATTGATTTGGCTTGGTATTTACTATTTATCTTAGCAATTTTATTTAACATGAAGTCGATTTGTTTAGTGATAATTTCGAGAATATTTAAATTCCTCCTAAAGAGAACTGCCACTTGAATGATTTTTGGTATTCAAGTTTTCAACAAATTTCAAGCAATATCTTTTGATTGTATGCATAGGTTTAATCTCCAGTTAATTTTTTCCAACCTCTCTTTTACCTGTTAATCATGTGCCAAACACACTAAACAGAAAACTATGACCATTTGGATTTTGTATGGTTGTGTCATTTCTTCTAACACAATCATTTTGGCGGTGTAAAACACATTTGGAAAGGAAAACATAAAGATCGAAATTATATCTTGAATTGGATAAAACAGTGTAAGTTCAATAGTTGTCTCAGAAGATCTGATGATCGCATTGCATCTTAAGTGTTCTACTAACTGGATGGTCTGATCTTGGAAATTTCTTGTTTATGGGTGGTTCTGAAGGTCTGAATTGTGCTTTACAAATATTTAATGTTATATTTTTCATGACTAATACTAAAGGAGGGGCCTACACTTACTATTAAATTAACACATCACATCAACAATTTTCAGTGGATGAAATGCTAAATGAGATCACGCCCTTTTGTACCATTTGTCAAAACTGACTTATTTTAGAAATTCTACTATTTAATGTTTGCTGTCAATTACTTTTAACAGTTGTTTTCTGTAATTTGCTTCTTCTACCAGGTGAGAGTTGTTGAGGTTCCCGGAGTGTCCAAGGAATTATGTGGTGGTACTCATGTTAGTAATACTGCTGAAATTCGTGGCTTCAAGATAATTTCAGAACAGGGAATTGCATCAGGAATTAGGCGTATTGAGGCTGTTGCTGGGGAAGCTTTTATTGAGTATGTAAACTCCCAAGATGGTGTTGTGAAGCAGCTGTGCTCTACTTTCAAGGTATGAATATTATGTATGAAATCTATTATTGCAAACAGTTACCATATTGGGTGATTAAGCTCCCTTCTTCCACTTCCATTGTGCCCTAACCATAATTTTATGTAAGTAGGGCTATGGACTGTACTCTAATTTTTGGCCATCTCCAGAATGAATTCCATAGCAGCAGTATGTACATGGAATGATGGAAAATAATTATTAGTGTGTATAATTTAGAAATGAGAATCAGGAATGTTTTGAACAATGTGATGCTAATATTGACAAGTTTACCATAGTTTAAACTAATTTAAGTTGTTCTTCCCACTTGACCTGCAACTTAAAAAAGTACTACATGAACTTATTGCACTCTGACTTTTACATCATCCATTATCAGTTTTAGTGAAGCGAACTTTCTGATGCTTCCTTTAACTCTTGCTGCTACTAGTCTTAGAGATACGGGAAGCACAAAATGGACCATGCCTCTGTGATGTTCCCTTACCGGATTGGCTCTAAGGTGGCCCGATGATAGGGGTTTGGAAACTCTACTCACACTGCTGCCACGATACCTGCATCACCATGTAATTCATTTCCACAATCCTGTATGTTAGCTTTAATACCTAGTATCCAAAATCAGACAGAATAAAGACTGCAGATTGAGAAAACACCAAAGAGACTATTCAGCCCAGCAGGAGAGGGGAACCCTTAAGGAGCCTACGGTCTACCACCTTCCAATGCCCAACCCTTATCTCAGGCCTGTGGGGCAGAAAGCCTGGGTGGGACCCTCACTCCTCCATGACCCAACCCTTGCAATGGGCCTGTGGGGCAGACTGCCCAACCCCTGCTTTGGGCCTGTGGGGCGGAACCTGGGTGAGGTTTTTAGATGAACCACTTAAGGCATGGCTCACCTCTCCTGGCAGGGTGACAATCAGATTTGCAGACAATTCTATTCAATGCATTCATTAGTGATCTTTAAAAAGGGAGCCTAACATTATATATATATATATATATAGTACAGCATGTCAATATATCAGAACACAGAGCAAGACTCGAATATAGAGATCCTTCATCATATATTCCAGAACTAATAAATTTCAACAAATTCTAATTAGCCCAGTTCACAATATATGCATATGATTTCATAACATGAAGGAATAACAAATGCAGTATGCTAATTGATCAAAAACTCGTATCTATATGTTCAGAAAACACCAATGCAGATCAAACAGGATTAGAACCAGTTTATACAGATGAACAATTAAGGGTCTAGACTCGTGCTAGGACTACACAGTCCGTCCAAAGCTCATGTCCATTATCAAGGCAGAGAATACTAATTTCCAGATACGAGTCTTCCCAGAAAGACTACTTCCAGGGCCACGTCAAAAACGCCATAAGCATCCTCACATATAAAGGCTGTATATTATATTCGAGAAAGCACAGATCGTTTGGAGCTTGGGACAATATTTTAGCAGCAATCATTATATCTGATCTAGAAAGTAAGTATTAAGATTAGTGAGTGTTTCTCACCTGAGCCGCAGTTTGATCAGCCTCTGCACATCTTTTCCCTCTTCCTCCCACTCGTTCAATGATCGGGTCATTCAACCTTAATTTCTATGTGGGTGAACCATCGCACCCCTCTTCGTTTGGCCACGTCTTTCTTCAGAACAGACGTCCCCCCTAATGATGGACGGGTGCTTTATCTGTATGTTAGTTTTCTCTAATACAATTGATTAAGGGATTTTTAGATTGATCTGCTTATCACTGCTTATGTAAAATAATATTCGATAAGTTTGTATTTCTTCCCCAGTGATATTCCTGATCGAGGTTATCCCCGCCAAGGAATATTTCGAAGCCTTTGCTCATATAAATGCTAGTGCTATAATGCATTCGCGGCTCACAATTGTTGTTTTCTTCCGTTTAATTATTCCCGCTTCATCATTCCGTCATACCCTTCTTTGACTATTTCCTGTCAATCGCTTCCTATAGAGTCTATACTCTTCACCGATTCCACTCTGCTCCAAACAGAAGGTTGATGGTGAGGAAGTTTGGCGGTGACGTTGTTTCTCCCAACAGGTGCAAAAGAGATGGCTTCTGTTGCATAGCTTGCCCGAAACGGATTGACGCATTAAAATGCTCAATTCTATAATGCCTCACATTGTTTATATAAAAATATTACCATGGTCATAGTTATAATATTATTACTTTTATATATATCTTATATTAATTATATCCAGTTGATTATAATATTTAAATGGTTCTATATCTTAATACTTACAATATTGTATTTGATAATTTAATTATAATGTTATCCTGTGATAATTATAATTAAATTATTAATATTTAACTATGCATTTTGTTTTTATCTTATTTGCTAAATAATATCCATGATATAGCATTATTATAATAATATTTAAATTGAAGTTTTATAACATTGTCTATAATCTTTAGAATTATAATATTGTCTGGGACAATTATAATTATAACAATGTTCAAATGGTTAACGATTTTAAGTATGCTCTTTGTCACGATTTTGGGGACATGACAGCCTCACACACAAAAAATGATTGCACTTAATAGAAAGAAAAAAAGAAAAAAATGTGTGAGCATGGGTGAGTGAGTGCACTGAAATAAACCCTCCCAAGTAGTAAAATACCATTAACAAGGTTCTGTTTATGTATATTGCAGACTTGAATATTGCGATAAAATACATACCCCTGAAATAGTCATAGAATCAATGAAAGACGGACTGGAAAAGGAGAATAAATTTATATCATGGTAGCAAGATCCACAAGGGGAACTGATTAGACATAAATCCACTCACTGAGAAGCAGCCAGTTATACAAAGAGCTAAACAACTAACTGTCCTGTATAAAACAAAAAACTAAAACAAATTTGAGGATTGGATAAATGAGGATTAAGTATAGATTTAGAGGTTCATTACAGCTCCTGTACATCAGTAACACATCACTAAGCAACACACAGCAGTTTCAAATAAACATTAAGTTACTGAAACAGCAACACAGTAACTTTGAACACAGCACAACACCCATAGAATGATAGCAAAATGTAGAGGGCTGCAGATACAACTATTTCACAGCAAATCTTCACCAGTCATAAGTAAAAAAAACTCAAAGGAAAAACTCTAATGGATGCCAGTGTTTTATATTTTCATTAACAGTCAAAACTCTTAACAATCTTAAGATTTTTGGGCCATACAGTTTTTGAAGCAATTTTAAATGAAATTTATATCTAACCTTTTTATCAAGTTTGCTGATTTTTTGAATTTATATGATAAAATATGGCAAACTCTGTGAAACTGCTTTAAAATGTGGATAGAAACATTCAATACTAGTTGTATTGAATTGCATGCATTCATTTAACTATATGCTTTGTGTAGAAGCATAACCATGAACTTGTTCATTTGACATGCCTGACAGGATTTGTTAGTTCCTATATTATATCAAGCTATTTAACATGGGAGTCACTCTGTTAGACATTTACAATTTTCCAAGATTATTTTTCTAATACTTCATATTTTTGGTAGATTAGTTTTTAACAAGTATTGGATGTTTTCTCACAAAATTGCAGTAAGCACATTAATTTCATCCTCAAAAATGTCAAGGTGAGCTGTAGTTATTGAATATAATTATATAAATTGAAAAGGCTTCTATTTTACAGGTAAAGGTAGAAGATATTCCAAGGAGGGTGGAGAACCTGCTTGAAGAGCTAAGAATGGTGAGAAACGAGACAGCAACACTACGAGCAAAAATGGCCACTATGAAAGCTTCAATGATTGTACACACAGCTTCCGTTATTGGAACTGCTGAAGCTAGGTGCTAATTCCATTACCAATCTGCATACACATATAGACAATATTGTTATGATCTGTCTGATCTTGTTGATGCATTTGGGGTCATTCTTTTGTTTAAAGTCAGTTCATGTGATGCATCCATTGCACCATGCAGTTGTGCAAAATTGCATCTTCCAAAGTTAATATGCTCTTAAGTGTTATATGCATTGCATCTTAAATGCATTAATTGCTGCTAAACAAGAATTCTTCGTTAGTTGCAATTTGACTATTCTATGGATTTCACTGACATATGCTTTCTTTAAGCACACATTGCAGGGTTCTTGTTGCAAATATGGACGATCTTGATGCAGAATCTCTCAAAGTGGCTGCTGAACATCTTCTTAGTTTATTGAATGATCCTGCTGCCATAGTTTTGGGTTCTTCTACAGATGGGAAGGTAAACCTTGTTGCAGCTTTTAGTCCAAAAATTGTGGAGTGTAGACTACAGGCTGGGAAGTTTATAGGGAACATTGCTAGACTATGTGGTGGTGGTGGTGGCGGAAGACCAAACTTTGCACAGGCAGGAGGAAGAAATCCTGAAAAACTAATAGATGCTCTAGAGAAAGCAAGAACGGATTTGGAATTGGCTTTGTCAACAAGCAGTTAATTTCACGACAAATTTGTTTCTAATTCTTTTTTCCCCTGAAAGCAGTCCCTTTGTATTATAATTTTTATCTTCCCATTCTTACATGTCTATGCTGAATATCACAATCAAGTGAATGTCAGACTCCCACTCTTTTATTCTGTAAATTTAATCTCTGTTTATCTGGAATATGTAAGCATCATTAAGATTTTGTTTGTTCTATGGACAATTTGTTTTTTTCTTTGTAAAGTTTGGGCAAGGCTAGGGGCTATCTCCAATGTGTGTAAGCTTGGACCATGTTGTTAAGATCTGTGAACATGGGTTACACTCACATGTACCCAATTATCTTTAGACTACAATCTTGCAACATTGAGACTAGAATTATGCGCTGCCTTATTGCAGTGAGGGGGATCTGTATCAGGGTCATGCTCCTCTGAGTTCTCCTCATGACCTAACCACAAACTCTAAAAATACTCTATGGACAATTAGATATAGGTTGCACGTTCCTTTATATTGGAAAGGCAGATTTCTCTTCAGAAGAATTCAAAGTTTTATTGATCATAAAGGCAATTAATTATTCAACCTTTCCATTTGAAGGTACCCATGACCTCAGCTTCTCTTCCTTTCATCTACCACATGCTTCTCATCCTTTAAAAGTATTTAAAAGAGCTTATGTTCTATGGTATAGCATTATATAACTGTCCTAAGAAACTGGCTTGAAAGTTCTCGCTGCACAGATTCCATTGCTCTGGGCTGCTTCTGCCTGTTGTTATTGCCTTGAAACTGCAATTGATTGGTAGTTGAAGTAAACAAAGCGCTGTTATATTTCTTTTACCAATATATTAGAAACCATGCAATGTTTATGAACAAACAAACTATGAGTCTAGAATTTAAATTACTGGTTAGATTTTCTTTAGAAGGGAATATTGGTTGGAGGTAGCAATCCAAATTTTCTCCACATTTCTGTGGGAGATTTCGGGCAACAGTGGTAACACATTGTTAAATAGGTGTATATGCTAAGTCTAGGCCCCACCCTATCATGGCTTTTTGAAGAAAACTAAATTCTATGAGGATCAATTAATATACTTGCATCCTCGTCACTAGAAGTAACTTGAAGATCACAAAGATGTACATTCTATACACTTTTTTCCTTTTGTTTCCAATTGCCCTTACTATTCACATATCAAAAAATGAAGCATAATGTGAGAAAATTCCAAGGCATGGAATGGTTTCATTCCTCTTGATCAGTGTGTGTTCATGTGTGCATGCACATGCTTCACTTCGTGTTTGTTGTGTTAGGATTGCTTTGCTTGTGGTGGGTTTGGCTTCACTTCACTCATCAAGGGTTTAACTTCATTGTGCATGGTTGTTTCGTGGAGTCAGTGCTTGAGCAGAGTAGAGAGTTTGTGCAATCCAACTTGAGGTGTTCCTATGTAAACTTTGATGTAAAATTTTCCTCCAAATTTCTTTCTAGAACACTCTAATAATATTTTCTTTAGTTTTTGTGATGAATCCTTCTACTTCTAGTGCTTTCTTGCAAGTTGCCACGTTCAAAATCTAATTATTCCTACACAAGTAAAATTTGCATGGTTGCTCTAGCCAGTGTACACAAGCAGGTTGGCCCTAACGAGATGATGATTGTTGTGTTGGACGCTCTTCTCATGATGGTCTTGCCAATTTGCATTGTTTAATGTATTTGTATTTGCTCACTTGGCATTGCATATCCTATGTATTTTCTACCATTGTGATAAAGGACTTAAAGGTAAGTACATTATGAATAAGAACCAATTATTAAAAAGTGCATTCCTAATATTAATTATTAGGAAAAATATGGTTTTCTTTTCGTTTGCATATATTTGTGTAATACATGAGGTCAATTGGTAGGTCATTTTAAAAATATTATTAATATTATTTTTTATTATTAGTATTATTATTATTAATTTAATTTTATATTTATATTTTATTTTATGTAGTACATATATATATATTTTTCCTAATCTATCCAAAGATCAATTAAATTATCAGATTTTTTATAAATTAATTTTATTTGATTAATATAGAAATATATTAATTATTAACTATAATAATTTTATATTTATATTTAATATTTTGTATTATAGAATATAATATATAGTAATAATATAATATATATATACTTTTGTATACACCTAAAAATGGTCACATCACATAGTCTGGTAATTAATTAAATATTTTTAATATTTAATTAAATCTCCGAATTCCATCTGCGTATAAATAAATTTAAATAATTTATTTATATTGTTTATTATTTCATTTCGATTAAATAAATAAGTTTATTTAATCATCTTTTCGTATTCATTTATTAATTAATTAAATAAACATTACGATTTATTTATATTAATTATCAATAATCTTGGCTTGAATATTTTATTCAAATAAAGATTAAGTATTCTTTTCTTCTAAATTCCATTTACAATTAAATATTCCAAATATTTAATTAATTCATTTCTAAAGTCACATTACAATTAAATATTCCAAAATATTTAATTAATTTTTCTAAAGTCTATTTGCAAATTAAATATTCTAAATATTTAATTGACTCTTCTATAGTTCTAAAATTAAATATTTCAAAAATATTTAATTTCTTCAAATTCACATGAAATTAAATAAATTTATTTTTTTATTAATTTAATTTGCATTATCTTCAACAACCGAGAAACAAACTGCCAAAATAAAAAAATTAAATTCCTCTGTTCGTGTGCAAGCTTGTTCCCGTGGGTTGAAGACAAACTTCCATTCTTCTCTCCAACCTCTCAACCTCTTCCATCTTCCTCTCAACCTCTCCATCTCTCACCATTCAAACTTACCAGACAACTTCACAGCCGTTGATCCTTGCCAGCCAGGATTTTGCCTGCAAAAAGCTATAAAAAGGACTGCCGGGTCTTTGCAATCAGATAGAAGCTTTTGATAGAATAACTATAGCCAAATTGCAATAGCATAAGCCTTTTAACATTCAAGCATCATAGCATAGCATAATAGCATAGCATATCATGGCATATTCATTTCAATTCATAGCATTCTCCATTTACAGCCCCTGTGCATAATCCACAGTCCCTGTGCATATCCGCATCAAAATCCTCACCTTCACCAGCATATAGGATAGAGAAACTTTGCATACTCATTCTGTAGATTGCCATTTGGAGAAGCCAAGCTTTCACAATCTGAGAACAACAGCTTTGAACAAATCTCTGGAGATAGAGGAAGATGGAACGCCTCTAAGGAAGCTTCATTTCTTTATTTGAAATCAAATTAAATTAGCTTCCTTCAGTTTAAAGTTCTATCATTTGTGTTTATTGTTTTCATTTTGATAACATATATTCTAATACACATTTGTGTTTAGCTGAATATGAGGCATTGCTCATAGGGATAAAAATAGCTTTGGAATGGTGGATTACAAAGCTGCAAGTCTATGGTGATTCACAACTTGTCATCAATCAAATCAATGATGATTATCAGACTAAAGATGATAAGTTGCTACCTTACAAGAACATGGTGGATGATTTCAAAAAGTATTTTGTGTCAATCAAGTTTTCACAAATATCAAGGATTGATAATAAAGCTGCAGATGTAATGGCTACAATTGCTTCTTTGTTACAATTGTCAGAAGATAAAAAATAGTACGAATTCTTGGTGGAACAATTGTTTTCTCCCGCCTATGATAATCCTGAGACCCAAGTCATACCATTTAACCGGTTCTGATTCCGCTTTATATGGCAAGACTTATACCTATTTAAAAGATAACATCTTACCTCCGGATTTGTCCCGCAACCAAAAAAGGAATTTCATACGCCAATCATCCCTTTATACCTTGATCGCCGACATCCTTTACCGATGTGGTCTTGATGGTACACTCCTTAGATGTCTTGAACGTGACGAATCTGAAAAAGCCTTACAAGAGGTTCATGGTGGTATTTGTGGGACTCATTCAAGTGGTTTGACTTTAGCTAAGAAACTTGTCAGAATGGGATATTACTGGCCTACCATGGAGAAAGATTCTTTTACTTTTGTCAAGAAATGTTCTAAATGTCAGATCCATGAGAATCTTATTCATGCACCTGCACAGGAACTGCAACCTTTCACTCCGACATGGCCTTTTTCTTAGTGGGGGCTAGATCTTGTTGGAAAAATTCATCCTTCATCATCAAATGGGCATAAATTCATTATTACAGCTACAGAGTATTTTACAAAATGGATTGAAGCTGTTCCCTTGACAACCGTGACCGGTAAACAAATATCTTCATTCATTCTGAATTACATCATCTGCCGATATGGAATTCCTAATTCTATCATTACTGATAATGAGAGGCCTTTCAAGAATCAGGATGTTGATGAACTTTGTGAAAGATTTCACATCCAACATAGGTTCTCTACACCTTATTATCCACAAGGTAATGGTCAAGCAGAAGCTTCCAACAAAACAATCTTGAAGATCTTGAACAAGACAATAAATGATGTCGGTCGTGATTGGCATGTCCAATTAAATCCAGCTTTGTGGGCATACAGAACTAGCATTCGCACACCAACAAGAGCTACACCATATGCCTTGGTCTATGGAGCAGAAGCGATCTTACCACTAGAGGTTGAAATACCTTCGCTGAGGGTCTCGCTCAAGGGATTGATAAATGATGAAGACTACAGAGTATCTCGCCTGCAAGAGCTAGAACTATTAGATGAAAGACGTCAACATGTAGCTGACCATTTGAAGGGTTATCAACAAGTTATGTCTCGTAGTTATAATCACAGAGTTAAACCACAGACATTTCAAGTAGGTGATTTAGTCTTGAGAGAAAATCCACGTAATCAGCAAGACAGAGAAAAGAAAGGGAAATTTGAACCTAACTGGCTTGGTCTATTTGTCATCATTGTAGCATACGGTTCTGGTGCATATCAGTTATCCACGTTAGAAGGGGACCTGTTTGAAGAGCCAATCAATAGCATTCATTTGAAGAAATTTTGTCTGAATCAAAAAGTCCTGAAAAAATCCAAAAAAAATCCAAAAAAAATCATAAAAAAGTCTTGAAAAAATCCAAAAAAATCATAAAAAGTCCTGAAAAAAATCCAAAAAAATCAGAAAAAGTCCTAAAAAAATCATAAACATTAGAAAAATCATGAAAAAGTGCAATAAAAACAAGTGGTGAAAACCTGGCAAACGGGCGCTACTTGTGATCAAAATAGGCTCCTCCATCTATTATCTTATGTCTTGCATTCACTTTAGGCATCATCCATTCATATCTATCATCTGTACATATCTTTCATATCCATATCATATGACGGGAATCCTTATGTTTCATCATGGCTTGATGAAATTTGTACATATCCATACTCTTTAGGTTAAGTTTACACTGGGGGCAAAACGCAGAAACATAGACTGAACAAGAGAGGGACAACAAGTTTTTTGAAGATTACAAATAGACACAAAATAGTTTGTCAAAACACAACAAACATTGCCGTATCAAATCAACCACAACATGCTTATTCAATGCCAATTGACATCAAAACAACATGATCCAAACAACTATCGAAACGAGAATATCAATGATGATAACCAATTTGGATGATCTTAATCTGAATAATGTTTGAAATATTTTAGGCAAGATTTGAATGGTTGTTTGATTTTTCTATCATATCTCTGGAGCAATTCAATGATGTATTGAACTAGAAAAGCAAGGAAGGAGTATGATTTTTCTTTGTCTGCTGTTTGTGAGAAAATCATTAGTACTATGCAAATTGGTTGCGAGACATGCTCTACTACGTATCATTGATGACATTTCGGAATTTGCATGAGAAATTGGTTAACTCTTGTCTGTTTATGCAAACAATACTCAGGTCATCTCGGTTCAATTATACCTAGATGCTTGTATTAACTTGCTATATTAAAAATCATGAAAGCAATACTCAGGTCATCACTGGTGCTAACATACCCTTTGATGCTTGTATTAATTTTCAACATTTCAATGCTCTATGATGATACAAAAAGCATAAATAAGCTCTCCAAATGGCAATATTGTACGAATATCCTGCATGATTAGTATAGATTGCATTCATGTTAGAATTTGCATTTTGCATTTATAAGATTTTCCCAAAAGTTGGCAAAGTATCAAATGGTTCATATCTTTTCGCATACATGACTAAGTATATTTTGACATTCACAAAAACATCATTTCATACATTCATAAAATCAAAAGCATACATCATAATCAAAACATTTATAAGCATTCATAAATCATATCATCCATCATATTCATATAATCATTCATTAATAGATTTCACTCATCTTATAAATCATGCATACATATACATCATAAATATAAAATTGAGAAACCATCATATCATAACACATCATGCATATAGAAAATAAATGCATTTATCTCATCATAAATCATCGCTGCATTTCATATATCTCAAAAAAAAATGAATGTCAAAATGTACAAGGATGTCAACTACACATGATATAACATCATCACAAATGAGACCATCTCAGGGTGTATACAAATGTTTAAACAGAGTATCATAAAAACATCATTTACAATGCACTAGGCAGTGCTATCCTCTGATGGTGCTAGTCTGGGACCTATACCACCTGCACCTGATGGAACTGTACCACTTGCACCTGATGGACCTGCTCCACCTGTCCCTGATGGCCCTCCTGGAGGTAATGGCTGTGTCACACCCCTGTTGGTAGTACGAGAGCGACTATGAGTAGACCGTGACTGAGTATAACTCTCCCTCCGCTCAGGTGGAACAACATCATGATATCTGGTCCTGTAAAACTCGGCCTCCCGGGTGGCTTTGGTCACCTCTCTCATCATGTCACCAAGCAGGGTGTTAGCTGCCACTCTCTGTAGACTATCTGCTAAAGCAATGGCCTGCTCACCCCGTTGTCTGGCTGTATCCCTCTCAGCAGTAATTGAAGTCAACTGTCCCTGAAGCTGTGTAATCACGTTCTGTGCCTGTGCTAGCTGACTCTGTAAGCTCTGCACTGTACTCTGTAAAGAGGATATTTGACCTGACACCACTAGATCTACTGAAGGTGATAGATCTGTATGTCTCATCCGTGGTCCACCTCTACCACCTCTCCTACCACCTCTCCTGCCACATCTATCACCACCCCTACCTCCACCCTCTTCCTCATCATCATCTCCCTCTTCCTCATCATCACTATCTCCACTCTCATCATCATCACCTCCCTTTGAATCATCACCCTCTGAAGCTGAATCTCTGTCGTCTCTGACCACCTCTCTGTGGCCTCTGTACAACAACAGGAGCAATAGGCTCATCAGGATCAAACATACGTGGTGCAGGATGTTCTAACACATACTGACTATACTCTGGCGTCGTCCCTGCGTCCAAGACATCAACTCGGTAATCCCACATCACCACTCCCAAACTAGTAAACTCTGCCACCGCTGCCTCATACGAAATACGTAGACCCCATAATGTAAGCTCTGGCTGTCGTCATGCATAAATGGCAGAACCCACAGGCATACCCTGAATCCGACCAAACTGTCGACACACTCGTCCAGCAAGAAATCTCTCAATAATCCGTGGAGTATGCCCAATAAGATATCTGGACGTATAGACATAAGGCATCTCCCTCGCATCCTCTGGCCATGCCTCACAATCTACATATGGCCACTAGCATACTGTATCAAGACCATCCAAGAGACGCTGCCAATGATCTAGTTTGCCCAGTCTCGACTGAGTAATAATATCGGCATATCCCCATCTGTACGAACGGCCGACAAGTCGTCGTGCACGAGTCGCAGGACGCATAATAGCAAAGTGCTCCCATGCCCATATCTGTAGTAACGAGCAACCAACAACAAAACTCCGGCCTCTACCATATACAATATGATGTAACTCATCATATAAGTGAGCAAGCATGCATGTCCCCCATGCATATCGTGTCCCCTGCATCACCATACTCTCCAACACACGACCCCACCCGACTGCAAACCCCTTCGACCTATGGTCGGGGCACAACACACCTCCAATGAAACCTGCAAGTACGGATGGTAAAGGTGGATATGTATCTATCATCTCGCCCCATGGGATGAAGTATCCAGCAATATGACCATCTCTGAAAATCCTCCTCAAAGCATCAGTGCCTCCAGCCTCTCGGCTATCAAAAACCACTATCTCTCCCATCACTGGGATCCTCAAGATACGATATACATCCTCAGGGGTCACTGTAATCTCTCTAGTCGGTAAATGAAATGTGTTGGTATCACTATGCCACCACTCTGCGAGTGCTGTCAATAAAGCCCTGTTGAGGCGCACCTTGGGCATGTCAAGCAATGAACTCAATCCACAGGCCTCAATCACATCTCGATCTAACTGTAACAGATGTGGAATCAAGCTCCATGTACTCGGGAATGTCTCCCGTAACTACAAAACACTCAATCTCTCCTGTTGACACATCATCAAAGCAAAATCAATATCAAATCATCACGACTCATCAATCAAAATCTGAATAATCAATCAAACTATTTATTTTTCATTTTCATGCAAAGCAGATAATCAAAATCACGTTTGTTTTTAACAACCTTAGAAGCAAACAAATCAATCAAACTATTTGTTTTTCATCATCATGGAAAGCAGATAATCAAAATCATGTTTGTTTTTAACAACCTTCGAAGCAAACAAATCAATCAAACTATTTGTTTTTCATTTTTATGAAAGCAGATAATCAAAATCACGTTTGTTTTTAACAACTTTAGAAGCAAACTTATCAGTCTTATTTGTTTTTAACAACTTTAAAAGCAAATTTATTAGCTATTATTTGTTTTCCAACAACTTTGGGAACAAATTTATCACTCACAACAACATTCAATCAAGGGCGCTATAGAAAACATCAAGGGCGCTACAAAAACTCTCATGGGCGCTACAGAATCAAATGCACTATGGAAATTATCAAATGCGCTATGAAAACTCTCAAGGGCACTAAAACACAATATTTCACAACTAAAACATCGATAAACGTGTAACGAACGAATTTTTTTCCAAAAGCAAGAGTTTCACGGGGTACATACCAGAGGTCCATAGTGCGCCGGTCACTGATGTCATCGGATGCACTCGAAATGGTGCTGGTGAATCGGAAGTGCCATAATTATCTCCAGAGCTCAAAATTTACAATTTTTACTAGGTTAAAATGGAAAATGACATGGAAAATGACATTTTTTACCTATTTAATGGCAAAATTGGGGCATTTTATCAAATTTTAACATAGCAGGGGCATTTTTACTCATTACTTTTCATTTCACATCATACCGGGTCATTTTCGACACATCATAATTTTCAAACGATGAATCGATATCTTAAAAAAAAAAAAAAGAAGTCTAAAAATTCAAAAAATTCACAAAAATCAAAATCTTATCGATTCATCGTTCAAGGGGGCATATACCTATCAACATTCGACAGTCAACATCTGGGGAAAATTTCAAATTTTTTTGAAGCAATGCGTAAAACACATCACTTTAAAGAGGGGCAAAATGTATACACCTAAAAATGGTCACATCACATAATCTGGTAATTAATTAAATATTTTTAATATTTAATTAAATCTCCGAATTCCATCTGCGTATAAATAAATTTAAATAATTTATTTATATTGTTCATTATTTCATTTCGATTAAATAAATAAGTTTATTTAATTATCTTTTCGTATTCATTTCTTAATTAATTAAATAAACATTACGATTTATTTATATTAATTATCAATAATCTTGGCTTGAATATTTTATTCAAATAAAGATTAAGTATTCTTTTCTTCTAAATTCCATTTACAATTAAATATTCCAAATATTTAATTAATTCATTTCTAAAGTCACGTTACAGTTAAATATTCCAAAATATTTAATTAATTCTTCTAAAGTCTATTTGCAAATTAAATATTCAAAATATTTAATTGACTCTTCTATAGTTCTAAAATTAAATATTTCAAAAATATTTAATTTCTTCAAATTCATATGAAATTAAATTTATTTATTTATTTTGCATTATCTTCAACAACCGAGAAACAAACTGCCAAAACAGAAAAATTAAATTCTTCTGTTCGTGTGCAAGCTTGTTCCCATGGGTTGAAGACAAGCTTCCATTCTTCTCTCCAACCTCTCAACCTTTTCCATCTTCCTCTCAACCTCTCCATCTCTCACCATTCAAACTTACCAGACAATCTCACAGCCGTTGATCCTTGCCAGCCAGGATTTTGCCTGCAAAAAGCTATAAAAAGGACTGCCGGGTCTTTGCAATCAAATAGAAGCTTTTGATAGAATAACTATAGCCAAATTGCAATAGCATAAGCCTTTTAGCATTCAAGCATCATAGCATAGCATAATAGCATAGCATATCATGGCATATTCACTTCAATTCATAGCATTCTCCATTTACAGCCCCTGTGCATAATCCACAGCCCCTGTGCATATCCGCATCAAAATCCTCACCTTCACCAGCATATAGGATAGAGAAACTTTGCATACTCATTCTGTAGATTGCCATTTGGAGAAGCCAAGCTTTCACAATCTAAGAGCAGCAGCTTCAAACAAATCTCTGGAGATAGAGGAAGATGGAACGCCTCTGAGGAAGCTTCATTTCTTTATTTGAAATCAAATTAAATTAGCTTCCTTCAGTTTAAAGTTCTATCATTTGTGTTTATTGTTTTCATTTTGATAACATATATTCTAATACACAACTATTATATATAATAATGAATATAATTATATTATATATAATTTAATCTGTATTATATAAAATATATAATATATTATTTATATTTTGTATTAAATAAGAATACAATAATTATTAATTAATAATTATAAAACATTTATTTATATATTTAATAGTTTTGTTAAAACCTAAATGTGCTCATTATTAGGATCCTGGCCCTAATTTTCATAAATTTTAAATTTTATATAATATATATATTTTTTTATAAATATATAATTATATTATTTATTATTATTATATATTATATTTTTTAATAAAACTATTAAATATATAAATAAATGTTTTATAATTATTAATTAATAATTTTTTTTTGATGGATAATAGGCACACGTCAAAATATATTAATTAGAGAAAAAATTTATAGTCTTGCTATCATAGTTGAGTTGTGCTCTAGGCCATACCAAAACATGTTTCATTAGCTATATTGCTGCTGTTTCTATATCCTTATCTTTGCTATTAGCCTACTACCCAATACATGACATGAACATGCTAACATTCTCCGTCAAGGATGATTTACTCAGCGAATATTTCGAAGCTCCAGACCATCTGCCTCCCAATTTGCTCAACGATTAGCCTCCTTATTGCCTTCCCTGTAAATATGGTTGATGGTGGATTCTTCAAATTTGTCTAATAGTACTAATGCTTTGTCAAGAAACCCCTGTAGTTTCCAATTCAAAGTATATGTCTAATTCTAACCGCATTAATCACTAGTGCCGAGTCCCCTTCTATCTCCACTTTGTTTATGTTGAGCTGGTGGCATATGATTAACCCCTTGATCAAAGCTTGAAACTCTACTTCGTTGTTGGTTGAAACCCCTGAGTGCGAAGCTAACTCTACCTTGATTTGTCCATCCCAATTGTGAATGATGCAGCCTACTCCAGCTGTACCTAGGTTCCCACGTGAGGCCCCATCGAAATTCAACTTAAGCCATCTTGGCTTGGGGGAACCCATCTAACCTTTTCCCTTTCTTTCATACTTTCTTCGCCTCCATGACTACAAAATGTCGGTATCTTTAAGCCAAACCAATTCTTCCTGACTCGATTGTCCCACTCCGAAAACTTACAATTCTTTTTAATTTGGTTGTTATTCCTACTATTTACTACTTGAACAATCGAGGCTTCTATCTTATCCCATAAGAGCTTTGACTCCATTTGTGTGTCCTTAAAAATTCTCCTGTTTCTCTCCTTCCAGAGTTCCCATATTAGAATCGAAGGATTGCTGATCCATAAATTGTGAAAGAGGCTCTGCCTATAAACATTCAATCAACTTGTGAATAAGGAGAGTATGTCATTAGGTAATGTTGATATCCAACCCAGCTTCACACATAGCCACTGCCAACATTCACACATAGCCACTGCCAACATTTTTGAGCATATGGGCATTCCAAAAGAATATGATTGAGTGACTCTTCTGCCTTTAGACATAAGGTGCATCTTGAGGGACCCTCAAAGCCCAACTTATTGAAAAATTCTGCTGTTAATATCTTCCCTTGAAGAGCCGCTCGTGCAAATATCCTTGCCTTTGAAAGGCATTGTTTATTCTAACATAGTCTTACCGGGAGACTTTCTACCTCCATCTGAGCCTCTTGGCATATTGTCTTATAACCATCTTTGGTACTATATTGGCCTATTTTAGATTTCACCCAGATCAATTTGTCAGATCCTGTTTTGAGATTAATAACTCTATTTTCTAAAATTAATCTGAGTTCTCTTAAATCATTTTCTTCTATATCCAGGTTATTCATCTCTTTCCATTTCCATCCCCCGCATGTGAATTCTTCCTCCAATGTTATATAGTCCTTGACATAGGGGCCCCAAAGCTATATTAATTAATAATTATTATATTCTTATTTAATAGAAAATATAATTAATATATTATATATTTTATTATGCTAATATATACTTAACTACGTAAAGTAAAGGATGCCATTACGTTAAAACCTAAATATGCTCATTATTAGGATCTTGGTCATAATTTTCATTTAATAAACATACTCTAAAACCCTTGTCGAAACCTTATTTTCAAGTTGTAGCTCGCCAAATTGGAGGAGTTAGGTCAATACCAGTGAGAAGAGTTTGGAGGAGCAAAAACCAATAGCGGCAGGGAAAGCAGTGAAAGGCGGTGAAAAACAACCTAAATTTTGGCGAAAAATGATGAACTACTGAGATTCCTTGAACCACCTTGCCGAGCTTCTCGGGACTTTTTGTTCGTTGACAGACAAAATGAGTTTGTAGAACTCAAATAAGGACATGCCTTCGGCGTAAACATAGTGGGATGGGCACAAGTGCTTAAAACTTAAAACAATAGGGCTTTCATATACCACATGCATTTTCAACAATTTTGATAAAGGACTTAAGGTAAGTACAATATGAAACAAGACCAATGATTAAAAAGTGCATTCATAATATTGACTACTATTCAAAAACTATATATATTGTACATTTAAATAATCTTGATTGATATTATGCATCTGATTCTGATAAATTAACATCACTTCAGACTAACCAATTAATTAAATAATCAACATTATTTGGTTAAATTCATCAATTGCTACTATTAATCAAATAATTAACTTTATATTAATTCACCTTTCTTCTGACTAATGTTCATCATATTTAATTAAATCAAATCATTTAATTAAATCCCCCTAAAAACCTCTCATTTGATTAAATAAGTTAAATCAAATGTCATAATCCCCTAACCCATCCAAGTTAATTAATTTTGAATTAATTAACCCTAAGCCACTTTCTAAATCATCATTAACAAATCCTCTAACTTTTAATTCCCTAAGAGTTAAATCAACCCATGGCCAACTAACTAGGTGGGCATGTGCAGGATCATGGTATGCCAAAAAGTGGCAATGGAGAAAAAAATACGTGTTTCTACGACTCAAAAACGCGAAAATGGTGAGTTGACTTTTTGGAGCTGGGGTGACTACCGAGGCATAGGGAAAACTTAGTTTTAGGAATCGGATATCCGATTTTGTTGAAGTATATATATAAAAAAAATTGGGCAAAACTCATTCACATTTGTTTTCGGCTCAACGGCGGCGAGCGCACAGTGGAAAGCGAAATCCGATATCCGATTTGGAGTCCATCTCTAACAGGTAAAGTTCTTTATTTTTTATCAAATTTTCAATTAGATTTGTTTATTTTTAGTTGATTTTTTTCAAAATAGGGTTTTTTGGTAGAAAAACTAGGGTTTTTTGGTAGATTTACAAAAAAACATAAAAAATTGAAGAAAAATAGTAAGAAACTACTTTTTTTAAAATGTAATGGCATTTCCATAGCATACAGACATTGAGAGCAAATAAAATACAGAGTTCAATCCATGAATTATAGAAAATAGATTTTTGTTGGTTATATTCATATCGCTGATTACATTGCACAAAACATACTATAACTGCATAAATATCAAATGGTGCGGTTAATCGATGCTACCACATTTTTCATACATGTCTACCAAAGCATTTTATCAAGCAGTTCATTGCCTTGCTGCTATGGCTAAAACCTAAAGCAGTGCTTATGAACAAGTTATGGATGCTTGGAAAGAATCTATCAAAGCATAATGGTAAGCAGCTAGCATAGACAAAGTGAAGCTGTTCAAAATGCCTCAAAGAAATGTAGTCTCATGGTGATGGAATGCCATGACAATCCATAGCAATTTGCTTGTCATGGCATTCATTATGGCATTCCATCACCATGAGACCACATTTTCTTTAAGCTGACCCCAAATAAGATTCTGCTTTCTATGCTACCACAATCTTCATACATGTCTACCAGCATTTTATCAAACATTTCCAGCCTTCATGCTATGGGTAAAAGCCTAAAACAAATTGCTTTTCAGAACCAAGCTATGGATGCTTGGAAAAAATCTACCAAAAGCATAATAGTAAGCAATGAACCGCAGAGTGAATTGTTTGAAAAATGCCTCGAAGAAATGCGGAGTCTCACATTGATGGAATGCCATGACAATCCATAGCAATTTGCTTGTCATGGCATTCGTCATAACATTCCATCACCATGAGACTACATTTCTTTGAGACTTGTTGTCCCTCAGCTGATTCTTTGCCTTGTCCTCTTTACCATTTTTCATACATGTCTGCAAGCATTTTATCCAAGCAGGTTCATTGCCTTGCTGCTATGGCTAAAGCCTAAAGCAGGGTGCCAAACAAGCTATGGATGCTTGGAAAAAATCTATCAAAGCATAATAATAAGTAACAAGCCATGGTCTCATGGTTTTCTTGTGCAAAAATCAGCTCAATTTCGTTTTTTTCCAGATTTTAAACACGTTTTTTTGGCGAATTTGCAGTTTGAAACGGAAAAAAATAATTGACCAAAAAGTCAATGATTTTTTCAAAAAATCAGGGAAAAAATCGTCCAGCCTGCAGATTTTTTAAAAATCACGATTAATCGGGATTTTTTGCAGATTTATGCTTCACTGATTACAACAACAAATTTCAAACTTAAAACAAAATCAAACCAATAGTAAACATCCAAAATACCTTAAACATAGTTCATTAATGTTCACTATTTTAAATACACCTATACTACAAAACATTGAAATACCTCGCTTTGGAAAGTACAATGGTAAAAATATCCTAATAACCATTTGTTAGTTTTTACTACCTTGTGTAGAGACTTTATTTTTGAAGATTCACTCATAGTGAAACTCTTTTCTAGATTATTGAAAGATATGGCCTTGGATTGGTTTTGTTCATTGTCAAACAATCAATTACCTCCTTTACACAACTCATTAATGATTTCCTCCAACACTTTCAAGTGAACATCAGTCCTCAAGTTACATTAACAAATTTAGTTCATTGTAATCAAGGACCTAAAGAGAAAATAAAAAACTTTATGAAATGATACTAATCCCTTTATTTGAAATTCTCCTATAGTCTTCAAGATGTTGACATTCAAAGGGTGTTTATAGATAACTTACAACCTAATATTCAAGATAAGAAATTGCTAATGAAATATCCATCCTTAACACATTTTTGTATAACCCTTCATGATTATCGAATATCGATTAGTTGGTATGAAGGTACCCCTTCATAGGCTCCTATTGGTCAATCATATAAGTCATGCCTCAAACAACTATCAATCATTTAAAAAGAAAAACAAAATATTCATTACTTGATAAACATTCATGTCAAACTGCTCATAATATTGAGACAAAAGTAACTACTGTAAACATAACTCTAGATATAAATTTAGGCCATGAGATAGGAAATTTTCATAGTTGTTTGATTCTCTCCATGTGATCATGTTGCAATTGTTAAACAAGAATATGATTCAACTTCTTCCAATTAGTCATATTCAAACAATTGAAACCTTTACCCACCAAACTTTAAATTTTGAAAACATTTTTCAATATCATACGTACACCTAGAATGATATGGAAAGATGTAAGCTTATATTATAACCAAGTGCAAGACCTCATTCTAATCAGAAATCCAGTTGGGATGACACCATTAAACAAAGGAAACCGGTGGTTTCACACAATCAATGCCCACAAGTAGGCTGAAGCCATTGCCCGATTCATTCCAGCAAACTTTGTTCAATACAGTAATGAAGAAGATGATAATGATTTTTCCATCTTTATAAGCATTTACTAATATTCAAAATCATAAAGGAAAAACCAATATTTTGTTTGACATTTCTTGCCCATATATTGATTCTTCTCTACTTTATAGGTAGTGGCTACTTTATATCAAGTTTACAGAAACCGAAAGGGAATACTCATTGATCCCATAGTGAATATGATCAAAAAAGAGTTATTGTATGTACATAGACATGGGGTGATTATGAACAATCAAAGCGTTGAAGCTCATGATGGTTATGAAGCGCATAAATTTGGTAACTCTCGATTAAAGGTTGGACCTAAATGGTTAGATTGGTTTTGATAGATTTTTTATGAAAAATTTAGAGTTTAGCATGGATTTTGATAAAATTTGAATTTGTAATGGATTTTTGACTTAAAATAGTGTTTTTATGTATTTGGATTAAAAATTAGAAAATTTTATAGATTTTATTTATAAACTAGAAGTATTTTATAATATTTTCACATTTATATTGTCTAATTCTAATTAGATTGATTTGTTTTTATATTGAATTAGGCATTATGGCTGCTGACAATGAAAATGCACCAATTCCACCACCTCCACCACCTCCACCTCCTCCTCCTCCACCTCCTCCACCTCCTTCACCTCCACCACCTCCACCACCACCACCTCCACCACCTCCACAGCCATCAATTCAAGAATTAATTTCTGAAAAATTGCAACAATTAAGGGGCATTTCTGAAGTTTATATGAGAGTCCCTCGATTATCTTAGATGTCAAACACAATGAATGAAATAATTAAAAACATAGAAACCCTCTCCTCGGAACATAATGCCTTTCATTCGTGGCGAGAAGATATGAGAGAATATTATGCATGTGGATTGTCTATGATGATGTAAGAAGATCTTGGAATAATAAAGCCCAAATGGCCTCTTTATTTGTTAACCCCTTAGCGGTTTGCGATTAATGTTAATAAAAACAAAACTTTCTATAAAATGGTGCACTCATAGAGACATTGTAGAAAATTTTTGGGATCGTTGGTGTATGGTTTTTTTGAAACCACCCAACAACAATTTGGATGTACCATTTTACTTTATAAAAAATTATATGCTGAGTTTGTGTTAGGGCATCATGTCAATTACTTTGACATTAGACCCTTCCAGGGCGTTGGTGGAGGTATGCCCCAGGATAGAGAAGGGGTAGTTAGAGTAATACCCCGCCCACATGTTCCCTTCCTTCCCCTTCCTCCGCCACCTCCAGTATACCATCCAGATATTATGCAGGATGCGGCCACATAGACTATCGATGCTATTCACTCTTTTAGTGGTCTTTTGGTTTCGCATGCTTCTATAGTAGCACAGCCACATTCTGGTGATGTTGGTGATGGCTTGAGTGCTGCTGCATCATCCTCATCAGGTCCACATATTTGTGTACCACATACTTGCTCCATGTGCCGCCAAATATGCTTGGGTCCTCTTGTAGAGCCTGCCGAGCATCCCGTAGACACTTCTGATTATGACTTCCATGATGTGGATATTATAGATCAGACGCAGGGGAGTGAAGCACACCATACAGAGTCCTCTCCTGCTAGAGAGGGGGACATTGGAGTCGTGACATAGGTAAAATTTAAGTTGTGAATTTATAACTTGCATTTGTTTTTAAATGAATATTAATAAGAGATAGTATAATGTACTAATATTTATTTACATGGTCTATTTAACAGTTGATGTCCACGAAGGAGCTGACAAATGTGACATATAGCACCTTGAGGGCCATTTCATTTGGCCTGGACACGCACACAGTATATATTTTTGCACTCATTCATTTACATTCATTTATTGTATACTTTCTTGTCCTTTGAATTGTCATTAAAATGAAATTATATAATAACTTATATGTTTATCTTATTTTCCTCTTGTAGGAAACGCCCTGCCCAGTGAGGGTGCAACCTTGTCCGGACTATGGAAGTGTAATGTTGGATAAAAGGCAAGGTAATTGAACTCAAATTTGATTAGTTAAAATTTTAGGTCTTATATTGATTATACATGCATCGACATAGATTGGTAGTTTCATATGTACTTTTCATTTTTATGCGAGGTTATTATGAGCTATCGTCCCTTGTTGACTAGAGGCCACAACACCTTGGCCGATCACGTGTTTGGAACCCTGAAGGGTAGGTGTTGAGGCGTCCAAGGGAGGAGGTGTGAAACACCTAAAGAGAGTATGTGTTTATTTATTTTGTGTTTGGTATTTATATATTTCCTAATGCCGACAATTGTATGCTAACTTGGATCAGGTTTATGTTTTTGTTCACCTATATAGATTGAAATTACAAAAGATGGTTTGGTAGGTTCTTTGAGAGGGCATATTCTAGAACTCGACCCTTTGAAGCGGATATTTCGGAGTAATCAAGATTACAATTTAGAGTTCAATTATAATTTAATGTATAGTAGTTTGATGTTAATTATTTGATTTTAAATTATATAGTATAACTAATCTCAATTGTGGTTTGACTTTTTCTTGTGCAGCTACCTTCAGAGGCAACGAGTGCTTCAAAGAGGCTCCATTTTGATGATCCACAAGTAGTTTAGAATGAGATAGACATTATGGCATGTAAATATTGAATAGTTACCGAGATGGCATATGCCACATATTGTAAAATTTTGTTTGAGTTGGCGTTGATGCCATTTTTCTATATGGACATACACTTGATTATTGGATAATTTCATATATAGAAGTTGACAATCAAAATTTAATTGCCTCCTCATGTGCATAATTAAACTCTTTGAAATTTTAATCAAGTGAGCAATGGTTAAATATCTTGATGTACAATAGCATAAAAAGAATGTTTATATTATGTAGTTTATTCATATTACTGATTACATTGCATTGCACATCTTTCAAACTCAAAGCATTACCTCACATTTTATAAGTAACAACTAGATGCTGATACATGAAAAAATTTCAATTACAATATAGTTTTTACAAAGTCAACATAAACAGTATGGTACTTCCGCGATACATAACTAATAATTAAAAGAATTTATTCATATTGTAGTTACATTGCATTTACACATCTTTCAAACTCAAACCATTTGCTTCACATTACATAGGCTTATCCCTCAAGCACCTATCCTTCCAGTGTACTTGCCAAGCAGTCAAATAAAATGCTAGGCACACCAATTTCAGTTAGTCTTGTCAGGTCTAGGTGCCTATTCTCATCCATCGGCCTTTTCAAACATCATTTTAGATCCTTCGAGGCACCATTTTTACCTGCTTTGCTCCTTTGCTTCATGACTGCTAGGCACACTTTCAAAAGCCTCATGTCGCTAACTCACATTCCAGTTAGGTGCATGTTTTGGCTGATGCTCTATAAAAGACCTCTCCTTCTGCCACTTAACGTTGATAAAGCATAGACCTAGGCTAACACATACCTAGACTTTCAAATTAAATTAATTAACCCATGCAAAAACAAAATCACAGGAACACAAGAGCACACAAATTAGTCACTCACTATCAGGTTGAACAAGAGGAGCAAGTAAACAAACATAATTTGCAATCTTTCCTTTATTTATTTTGTTACCCTAGTTACTACTTTCAAATTTGACTAAAAAATTATTCAAAATGCAGCGTATATGGTATAGTACAATGTGGCATACCCAAAGGAGAAGGGAGCAATATATAATTTAGAATATGAATTAAATGATTATGAAACAATGTTGGGTATAGTAATTAAAATATCTAATAGTAGTCTTATATTCAATACTTACTCTCTGTACTAACTATTAAGACATGTGAATGTTGTAAACATATTATACAATGATTTTGCAATTTACAAAATGTAATCAAATTTAGTTTGTCAATATAATAATTTTGCACTATTTGAACTTTCCAACATTCCTACAAATTTATCTAGAAGTTGCTTCTAATTTACAATACACTCTTGTATACATCTTATTATAAAAAATAATAAGTAGCTTGGAAGGAAAGAAAAATCCATGGTTTTTATAAGTTACTTGGTATCTTTTCTCAAGATATGCTAATTTCTTGTAATATAATAATAAGAGTACAAACAAAAAACATACAATAACTTATTGTTCTTTGAATAGAACACAAAGAACCACTTTAATTCTCTATGTGATAATTTATAATAGTAGGCTCCATTGAATAATACATGTACCCAAAAAGTATAGCTTCAACCAAAAAAATAGTTGGCGATAAACCATCATGATTTCTTGGCTCATAGAATGTGTCCTTTGGAGGCTTTGTGGGTAATGTGCGTAAATTTCATTGGTTCAATATCCTATTTGTTATAGTTATTTTTGCATTTATAATTTTATATAGAGGGAGGGAGTTTCATCTCTTCAAGCTATCTTTGTGTCTTTGGAATGTTTGATTCATTAATTTTTTATTCTATTTTATTTGTTGTTGAATTTTTATTTATATTAAAATATAAAAGAAAAATAAATGAAAATAAAGTTATAAAATTTAGCGAAATGCTAATAGGCCCTAGTGTATTTGTTGACCTTAGCAATTTCACCTTTTTGTTGAGGAATAGTGTGCCCTTTTT
>VDFB02372761.1:0-25400 GCA_007258455.2 Sequoia sempervirens | reverse complement strand
TATATTTTGACAACTTTTCTGGAAAACTAAAAATAGCCTGCTGAGGCTAAAAATAGCCTATCGGAGGATAATTTTCGGCGAAAAATCTGAGATATGGGTTTTGTCCAGAAAAATATTCTAAGACAACCCAGAATGTCAGAAATGCGAAAATATGACTTCTACTCGACCATGCAAAGAGTTTTCAGTTGAGAAAATTAGAAGCTCGAGAACTGATGCTCTGGAGTTAAAAATTCCTAAAAATTCAAGCACATGAATTTAATTCGAGGAAGCTATATAGAATCAATCTACATGATCAAACTTGCCAAAATTTGCCAATTTCAAGAACATGCGAATTGAAATCTAAGAGAATTTTGAGAATCAGAGAGGAGAAAAGACGTTTTTTCTATGTTTTTCTTTTGTCAAAATCGCCCCTTGTTCTTCAAATTTGCTGATGATTGTGAACTTGCACTTGCAAAAGGAATTGTTTGATGCTTCTGATTTTGATTGCTGATGATAAATTCGCCCAACTCTGGAAAATTCACCTCTGCTCTGAAGAACTACGAATTTTGCTCAAGCTGAATGAATGTTTAGTGATGGCACCATGAATAAATAGAGAAAATTCGCATCATAATGCTGACTGCAAGATTTAAAACCTTGACTGAAAATAGAAAGCTTCTGATTGGACCCTTCCAGTTCGAACTGAGATTGACTTGAAGTCCAAAATAAAATAATAATAAAAATATTCCTCATGCAATTTGAAAATCCAGCACAAAGAGGCGCCAATTTAAGAAAATCGCCTTTTAATGCTCAAATATGCAAATTAAATATTTAATATTATTTTAATCAGTTGACAAACCATGTTGAGCTCTTGGACTCATCTAGCGAACTTCACTGATTTCAAAAAGTCCTCATTTGTCCTCATAGGCGTCCATTTGCTCAAGATATTACGTTTTTTATTAACTTCCTACTTTGTAGCTGACTACAAAGTTACAACTGGCCATATTCACCACTGATTTCTGGGTGACCAGATGATGCTGAGACTGAGCAAGAATATCCATTGCAAAGCCTGCAGAGCAAGGAAGAAATGTCTGTTGGGAGTCATCACTGCAAAATCCATCATTTAACACCTCAAAAAATTAGGCGCCCTTGATTAAATTGATTTTCAGACACTAGACTTAAGCCATTTCTCCATTCTGCCATCTGATGCTTCAAATGACTGCTGACGATGAACGGTGAACCTTGCTGATTGGATTATAGGCTCACTGCGTGACTAGAAGTATTCCGCATCCAACGAATATATGCAAGGCAACTGAAAGTTGCATTAAGGACCCCAAAAGCAAGGGCGCCTCTGGCCTGAAAAGGCTCAAACACCATTTTGATAAAAGTACAACACTCAACCAGATGCCCTTCTTTGACCTTTGATATCGGGAGTTGGGGTGACCTGATTCGCACACCGTCTGTCTTAACGCATAGCCAGAAGGACCTACAAGAGATGTCTATGGAGGTGACGAAGCAAAAAAAACTACTTCTAAGACCTCAAAGAGAAAGGCGCCTTTCCCAAGATGGAATATACGACCAGACTTGGCCATTTTTCAAGATGTCTTCGTTTTTCAGTATTTTGCAAAGACCTTGCACGTACAAGTGTTTGCCAAATCTCGGAGGTTGACGGGTGGGCTCATTGGATAGCTGGAGTAATTGCGCACAAGTCCCGTGAAGACTTCGAAAGCTAATAAACCCATCTGACAGGCCTAAAGGCTGGGCGCCCTTGGCCTATAGAGGCTACAGTGTATATTTCATGTTTCTCCACCCGCTAATTTATGTGCTTGGTAGAATTTCTTCCACGATCTCTCAGAATATCAGATTGACAGGCTGATTGGTGTGTTGTGAAACCGGACTAGAGTAGCACAGATGTTAGGAAGACCTCATCTACAAACTCATCCATCTCAGGGGTCATTTTGAAGGGCGCCCCTGAGCTATAGGGGCCCAATTTCACCATTAGAGGAAGTTTCTGTGATGTGAAGTCTCCTTGTAACCTTATTTTCCGATCTCGATTGTCGGAGCTCTGGGTCTCGGATGTTTGTATTCGATAGCTTGTCGGATAGCCAAATTAGTCGTGAAGAGATTAAATGCATCAATAGGCAGGAATGCCAGGATCTAGCCCCTCTTTATGAAGAGTGCCCCTAAGCTACAGGGGCGCAAAAGTTGAAAACTGACAAGCTTTTGCAATCTTCAATCTTTTGAACCTCAGCTTTTGATGTCAATTATCGGAGTTCTGAGTCTCGAATAACTTCGCAGGATAGCTCAACGGATAACTAGGTTAATTTTGAAGAGATTGACTGTGTTTATGAGCACATGCCACAAAATTTGGACCTTCAAAGAGAAGGGCGCCCTTGAGCTACAGGGGCACAATTTTGCTTTTGCTTGAGAAATCCTCATAAATTGATCACTGAAATCTTTGTCTTGGTCATTGAAATGACAATGCAAAGGTATAAACATGTCGTGAAATGCTCCTCCATCGCGAAATGCCTCGTTCTGAGTCCCCGATTCAGGTTCTGATCAATGGATATTGCCTTTGACTAACACAATGCTGACAAAACTCCATGCTTGATATTGCCCAAAAAACTGTATTTGACATCATTTTAGCAAGGTGTAGACTCTTTTAAGCAAAATGCCTTGATGAAGCAAAAAATTTGGTTTGGGTACAACACTAAACAATTGTAGAGAAAAAATTTGAATTGTGGCACTGCCATTTTAATCCTTATAGATAAGATCATTGATACATTGGTAACGAAGATGAAGAGTCAACAAATTCTACATTGTCAAGTGGGAAAGGTACGACAATTTTCACATTAGGGCAAGTGGATCACTAGGAATTAGATTCATCTTAAATTCCCTCATCTAGTGCAGAAACAAGGAGTAATGTGGCTCATTGCTTATCAAGGAGGGATGAATGATCTGAAAAACATCTCAAATCATCTAAGTGGTTGTTTTGGACAAAATTTTGAAAATTTCTTAAAATCTAATTTTTAAGTGTATTTTATGTTTATGTATTTTGCATTTTTTAGGGCCTCTAGAGTGGAATTTGGTGATGTGACCATTGGACCGCGCACATGCTATAGTTCATCTTTGGTCATTGAGTTCATAACATAGCTTTCAAATGCATTTACAAAATTTGAATTTCGAGTATTGGGCTAGGAGTTATGACCCCAACAAATAGGGCACCAGAATTAAATAACTACAACAAACATTTATAGTTTTCTATTAAGTTTGTCCTTAACCAATTGTCAATTTCAACTTCCAAGGAGGGCATTGCTTACTACCATGCGTAGTAACTCCTTGGTTCTTACCAAGAACCCTAATTGACAATCTTCAATAAGTATTTTTTTCCTTATATTGTAAAGCTATAAAATAGTAGAATGCATAGATCTCTTTTATAGAGTTTGTCCATATTATAAAAGCTCTAAGTTGAAGTAAGAATCTACATTGTTCAGCTATTTAGTAATTGTCAATTTTGTTTTGTTCGAGTTTTGTTCAATTGTTGCTTATAATAATGTATTAAGTTCCTCAACTACTGTATTGTATCCTAAACTACCAACTTAATTTAATCACTTGATTAATAGCTCTTTAACTAGTAGCTCTTATATGGAATCATGAATGGCTTTTGCTTTGCTGTGAATAAAAATATATCATAGTTTGAAGAATTGCTTTAAAAGAATTCATGTTACATTTTTTTATTCTATATATGTGCGTGTTCTTCAATATTTCCCAGTAAAGGCAAATGTTTTAGAAACTCATCTTATTAGTCTTGCCATGTTCCCTTTTTATCTTTTAAGATGTGGGATTTGAAGAAGTTGCTCTTTTTTTTTCTGTCCATTGATCAGTTGAATCATTACTATTGTATCTATGTATTTAATAAAAATCTGTTTGAATCAAATAGTATTTCAAATTTCAAACCAGAAATCAACTGATGTTGATTGTTATTGCTTAGTTTGCTTGGTGGAATTTCCTTTGAGAATGACCATGATTTGTTTTATGGAGGCTTTCAATCTGTGCCTTTGCCCAAAATGTTTGATTTAATACTTGTCGTATGTAGAATATCTGCAGATTTTCCAAAAGGAAGATATGGATGGTCAGTCCCTTCTTACTCTCAAGAGAAACCATCGTGCTTGCTTTGGTATGACTGACTTTGAATGGCTGTTACTGAAGGTATGATGTTTCACCATTCAAAATTTGATTATTTGATGTAAGATTTGGTTGTGACGATGAATGATGTTTTTTGGTTCGTTAGAGTTGTCTTTTTTCTAAAAATTGATATTCTAATGTTAGATATTTTTTTTGTGTGTGACAATGCTCTAAACTCTTGAAAGTTTTTCTTTGACGCTTTCTTTATGATATCATTAACAAATAGGAGGCACCTGTGTCGCAGATGTAAATAAGCAGCTCTTAATATGCAATGCAGTCCTACTCAGTTGTAAAGGTGTGAATGGATCATGTTCTGCTGTGTGTATGGTCCTTTTACCCTTGGGGAAAGTGCTGTGACTACTGCAAACTTTCCAAATAGACATCACCCTTATATTGAGCCATATCATGATTACCTTCTCTATAATATGGTAGCTGGGTAGGGAAGCATCCCTTAGACTTGAAACATGAGAAAATAAAAGACATCATTATAGGGTTAATTTGGATCCATCTACCCTCAGAGATAGTGTGTGTATAGCTCTTAATCTATGCATTGTGACTGTTTTGCACCATACCACTAGGGAAAAAGTCGTAACAAATCTTGTTACAAACATCTTCTCAATACTTATATTATCATAGGGTGAACAACAAATGAACATGATGGTGCAACTAACTGTACTACAAAGTAGATAAGGATCTATAAAGATTCCTACCAAGCCCTTTGGGCGAGGATTGAATTATTGAACATCACCAAACATATCATAGATAAATTTCATTCAATATTCATCGCCTTGTACACCTATTAAAATTTGAGCTCACTAGTTCATGGCTCCAACCGTAAGCTCCATAACTATAAACAAAAAAGATTAAAATGGTCCCACTTAAATCAATAATAACAAAAAAATTTGAGGCCAACATACTGGCACCCTAGACCAATTACCTTTTCTTGTAGAACCACCTTGTTGAAATACAAGACCAAGGGAAATGGAATCTTTCCTGACTTTCATAAGGGCTTCCAAGACCAAGGTGAATTGATTCCTTGCAAGGCACCACTGGAAGTGTAATGTCCCCTTTTTAGGATATACTTGATTTTTGCCCAAAAATAACAATTGCAACAAATGCAATTCATGTACCAATAGAATTATATAAAATTACATAATTGTGATACAATTTAGAGAAAATCTTAATTAATATTAAGGATCTCTATTGAAATCAAAATATCCTAAATTCATTCGTATCTATTTTATAGCTCATTTCCAATAGCCAACAACATTAGGAATCCTATGGAAAAGCTTTATAGGATGTCCGGAGACTATCCTCCTCAACCAAGCCCAAGGGCACAGAATGAGCCTTCGAGTCATTCAGCCCCTTGGCCCACAAGTATGGCAAGACCTCCGGTCCATCCATCTTGGCGTTGGCGTACTTGATGAGGGAATTGGTACAGCTGCATCTTCCTATCAAACATTTCACATTGATTCCAAATATGATTGCTGATGGAATCTTATTATATAAATGGTAAATCAAATATTATTTTACTATACCATTATAATATATATATCTATTTTCATATATATATAGTTATTCCTAATTATATTTAAAACTTACTTCCCAATAATATTCTTGTTAAAATAATATTTTTATTCCAATAGATCACTTATAATTTCAAATTCTTATTTCCCTTTATCCAATCTGCCTCATTGATGCCTTTCACCAAATGATTCCTCCTCATATCTCCTACCAGTGTTCCATGCGCGTTGGGGATGCGGGGACGGTGGGACGGGTTTCGAGGACGAGGGGAACAAAGGGCCTAAGTTTGGGGACGGCGGCAGGGTGGTGGTGCTGATATAGTTATACATATACTTATAGTACTTGAAAAACTAGTTTTGAAAAGATCTATAACAGTATAATAGTATAAGAATTACATTTCAAATGAAACTATAGGAAATTAGTAAAATTATAACATAGCAAAATTTGAAATACTAAATCTAAATACGAAGATTTCTTGAATGCTAATTGCTAAATAAAATTTGACAAATGAAATTGTCAAATTGGAGATTTCTATTATATCTAAAATATGAATATCTGATGTCATATGAGATATCACAAAGTCTATAAAGATGATTACATGATTCATCATTACAATGAGTAGCAAATGCCAAATAGTAAATACGGATACTAATAGCAATAGCATTACAAAAGACAAAATGCCAAAATGTCAAAACTCAAAATGTAGTGAAGGGAGGCCTCTAATCATCTGCAAACTCCTCATCACTGGAACTGCTGGACTCCACAAGGTCAAGATCCCTCAAGCTCACACCAACTAGCCCTGCATTTGAAGTGATAGGATCATCCTCATCAATCTGTGAAGGCTCCTCTGGCTCCACATCCCATCGTGCCGCTGGACTTTCCTTGTACCCAAGTGTCTTGTGGTCCATGAGACGCAAAGCACTGTGTACAACCACAAGCTTCTCTGCTCTCTTAGAGGTAAGTCTGTTCCTCTTAAGAGAGTGGATGAAGCTATATGTAGACCAGTTCCTCTCAACAGCTGAAGAACTGGAAACTTGGGATAGTAGACAGATAGCTAGAGTGGTGGTCAAAGATTTCGGACCATGACAATTCCACCACAAAAGTGGGTCCTCTTGTGCCATAGATTCTATATCCATCTTTGCCGCATCTGAATAGCCTCTAAGAGTGACAAATCTTCCCCACTCAGTGCGAATTATGTAGGCATCTCTAGAATCATACATCTTCTCTATGCACCTAAAGAAACCCACTTTCACCTCATCATCCTGAATCGGTGTTACTCTACCTAGTCTAGCCTTGTACCACTTAGGATTCAAGGCAAAGGCAACCATATGCAAAGGAGTGTTTGACTTGTCCCATCTGCGCTGAATGATTGGCCGGATGTACTCATTGTAGAATGCTAGAGAGGGGTCCTTCACTCGCACAACCCCCCTCATCTGGTCAAGCATAGAGTCGATGCACTCATACACCTCTCCAAGGTTAGGTGCATCCCCATCCCCATATCTAATAACCTGGAATACTAGAGAAATGATGGAGACAATGTATTTCGCATCAGTCCAAAACACATCACTCTTCACTATCTCCTTCACCCTTTTCCCTTGTGCTGTCTTGGCCTCGGCCCACCTATTCCACTCATTAGTCATTACCATGAGTTGCAAAGCCTCTTGCAATTCAATCATTCTCTCCAATAGAATGAAATAGGATGCATATCTGGTCTCGACTGGTTTCAAGAACTCCTTCGCGAAGGTCCTGAAGAGTGCATGTGAAGTGTGGTGGTTGCAGACAAAAATCTGCACATCTCTCGCATCGGTGACCACTCCTCTAATCCAACCAATCTTCCCCATGTCCTTGAGTGCATTGTTCATGTCATGCACACAACATGGGGCCCACCAAATATGTCTATAGGTTGCCTCAATGAGTCTCCCTGCTGCTCTACACACATGGGTTGCATTTGTGACTACTTGGACCACATTTTGTGGCCCAACTTCCTCAATAGCCTCCTTGAGGACCTGAAACTGAAAATCAACATCTTTGCGATGCCCTGTACAATCAACTGCTTTAAGGAAGTATGGGCCCTTTGCACATGTGACCATGATGTTGATGAGTGGACGATGGCTAATGTCCGTCCACCCATCCATAACTATACTGCACCCAGATGCCACCCAACATGCCTTCATCTTCTCCATCAAAATATTGATCTTGGAATAGCACTTATCCAAGATCGAGGTCCTCATTTTCGTCTCACCTGGTGGCACATATGATGTTCCTCCCTTAGCCACCATAGCCATCATCTCCCTATAATAAGGAGACCGTGTAACATGAAATGGAATGCCATTGGCAAAAAGAACTTGCCAATGGATTCATCTATCTCATCTCTCAGCTGCACATTAAATATATCAGCTATGGGGTTACTCTGTGATGTCTGCAACTTGTGTTTCCCTGTCCCCCTAGCGGCACTAGAAGTGGAAGTGGATGGAGATCCAAACATCATTCCTCCCGTTTGCGATGCATGAGGAGAAGTATGTGGCGCATGATGGATGTGCTGAAGGGCTGCCCTAGCAGACAAAGTAGTAGGGACTGAAATATTTGTGTCATCTGGAATGCCCCAAAGCTTGTTAAACTCAATTCTATACTGTATATTTTTAGGTTCCTTCAAAAACTTATAAGGCTCCACACCTTTTCCTGTCCAAAAAAGAAAGTGTGCATTCACTCTAGTGATGGTACCAAACCATTTAGTCCCACAAATGTTGCACTTCCACTTCCTTGTTCCCCACCTGAACGTGATGTGCCTTGTATTCTTGAAGCAAACTGTTTGAGAGGAGACTTAGGATCAAAAGCACCCCTAGCATACTGTGCCAACAACTCTGAAGGGCAACCTGTACTAGCTGGTGCACTCGCCATGGAACTAGATTGGGCTCCAGGATCAGCCCCATGGTCACCCCCCTCATTCTCAGGTTCAAAATCTGAATCATGTTCACTATGAGAATGGATTTCCATCTCATCCCCACTCATGTCTTGGGAGCTCATTGTGAAAGTGACACTGCATTTCACAAAATAAAAATAAAAATAAAATCAGCCTAGTTTAACAAATTGAAATACAAATTTGAAATTTTAATTTTGAAAACAAAATTTACAATTTATAATTTTATATTATTTAAAAATTAAAATTAAAATATTAAATAATAAAATTTGATGTTGAATCTTGAGGGCAAAATGATGAATGATTCATTCATCTTCATCATTTTGCCCTCAAGATTCAATATCAAATCTGATTTTGAGATGAATAAGAAAAGAAAACAAGTTTAAACTTTAAAGTTAAACAAACAAAAAATTGAAAAATGAAAATCAGAAAATAAAACAAAAAAAACAAGAAATCTGAAAAACCCTACTTTGTGCTTGAAAAATCTCTCCAAAATGCAATAGAATCCTCTTTCTCCTCTTCTTCTTGCTCCTTCTCATTCCTATCACACTTGCAATCACTTTTTTCATTCCTTCAATCAAACTTCTACAAGTTTTTCCTCCTCTTCAGCTTGCTGCAAAAAAAATCAGTCTTTCAAAATGTGACTGAAATCACCAAATTAGATGGTTTTGTGTTGTTTTGGGGGAAGGGGTGGCGCCCACGTCCCAGTGTCCGAAACACGGCCAAAAGGGGGGGAAATGTGTTTCCATGGAACACTGTATCCTACATGGTGGGGTGAATAGTCACAACCTTTGTAATATTGCACCCTTTTTAAATCCAAGTGTTGCCTTTTTGTTTTGACTTCCTTAATTAATGCAATGATCACTGCCTTTAGTGGTTAATTGAAATTTCCCATATGTTAGTGCCACCTTATGTCATTAATATGGAATCACTATATTTAATATTTCCCTTAGTAAATTCCAACGAACCTTTTGAAGTCTCCTTGGGTCAGCGATTATTTTAATTTCTGGAAAGATAGAAGGGTAACTTTAATAATCTTAGTCAAAAGAGGGCATTATTATGAATTACTTGTATATTCTCCTAGAGTCCAAACTCCAAACTATACTAGGGTTTAGAGTTTAGATATATAATACCATAAACAAATCTGACTTCAAGAACATTCAACAAGCTAAAATTTGTGTTGATAAAATTATTTATAATTTAAATAAATTTGAAAACTTTAAATTGTGAAAAAAGGTCCTTTACCTTTTAATTTTCATGGGATTTGACATGTGTGCATTTTAAAGTTATCTCAAAAAGGTCGGTCATTTACTTTAATGATATTTTTACTCATGTATCTCGGTAAATTACAAGGCAAGGGGACCCACTTAGTACACACGCACCTTTAAGTATTTGTTAGTAGAGGGGAGGAACAATAATGTAATCCGTTGCTTTCGGCTTTTCATCCTCTAGCCTCTTTTTCCGCTAGTGATCTAGGAACTTGACAAGGAGGGATTACATGTGCAAATATATGCTAATAGGAGTCAACTATGATACTTCAGTTTTTGTAGTAACCACAATTTTTTTGAAAAACTTGTTAGCTCAACAGAATGAAAAATGCTAAACAGGTTTCCTTTCCACTTTTTGATCAGCAAGGTTCCCAATGTGGGTGAGGTGAGAGCATACGGTGTACAGGATTACAATTATACTTGAATTGAGCAGCTGAAAATAACATCCATGAATCCAATGGGGTTAGCTGGGCAGTTCCACTTTGCCATGGGAAAGCATATACAATAATGAAATGCAAAGTAAGCTCTTCCACTTCTTAGTGGTGAGTGAGTACAACCAATAAACAACTCTTCCACTTTTCAGTGGTGAGTGAGTACCAGAAAGCCACTTATTCAGTGGGGTGAGTGATAAGAGCCACTTGTTTAGTGGGGTGAGTAACAAGAAATTAACAAGAGCAGGTCACTAGTGGTACTACCACTAAGTGTTACAATGTTAGCTCTTTCCAATCTCCAAATCCAAAATATGCAACTGCTGTTACATTTAACAATATGAAATAAAATTGTTTGGAAGCACCCCCAAAGGTGCTAAATGATGAAACAAGTCCCCCGACTTGAAATAATAACATACTACCTCATAAAGGACTGAAGTTGGACACTGAAAAAGGTTGCTACAAACCTGCTGCTGCTAAAAACAGAGGCTGGACTGAACAGGGGCGGCTAGTAAAATATTTGTTTATAATTTTCTGAATACTTTCCAACACCTTTTATCACCTAGAATCTCTTCATACATCCTAGGCACCTCCTAGGGAGTGATCAACAGTCATTAACATGCCCAAAATAGTCTGATATGAGCCCTCATACCCCTTCCTACAGTGGTACGGCCTGCCTGGGGGTGACTTGATGCTAAAAAAATAGAAACTTCATTTTATCCCTTGCAACTCCACCAACCTGGTCACCTACCATAGGAAGAACATTGGTAAAAAACCCAAAAGCATAGCTTCAATACTTCAATCAGCACAAGTCAAATAGATGGTATGGCCTGTACTTGCAGAGGTATGACCAGCAAGCAAACTCCAAGAAAAAATCAACACCTAACACTCTACAGCTGTAAGAAAGTCTCACCAAAACACTTGCAAATCTGAAACACATCAAAATAATCCATATTGAAAGAAACCAACTGCAAAACTTTGAATCAGCTCCGATGGTGACTCCTCGCTGGAATCACACCACAGTCTAGCTAGGGAATATCTTGCAATTCCAGAACTAGAAACCTTTGAAGGATTTCGTCCTCAAAGATTGAAGAGAACCAAAGCCATTCCGGTAGCATAACATTATCAATCTTCAGCATATCCAACAATAAGCCCCAATGCCACCTTTTATAGAGTTTTGAGAGGGAAAACTCCAATTAAAATAATTCACCTTTTCCAACAAATTCCCTTTTAAAATAAAATAAGACCTTTTTCATGTGCAAGACCCCCTTATTTCTTCTAAAATACCTTTCCAAAAAGATATTAAACTTAAGTTATGAAAAATAATGATAAAACATTATAACTTAAGTTAATAATTTAATTATTTCACCCCAAGTTATAGAAAATCCTGAAACGCATCTGAATCCAATTTTGACCACGCTAATATGATATTGAGGCATTAGGTGAATAGTAGAAGCCAATATGGTGACTTACTATAAATAGACATGCTCTCCAAAAAGTTTGGAGAACACCCCAAAAGTCTGGAAACACTACAGAGAGTGTCATTCAAACTAGTATTGCCCATTGAACTCATTGCCAACAAAAGAAACCTTGTAACTCTGAAATTGTGTCCTCCAAGATCTTTGGAGTCCCCTTGCCTTACCACTTGGCTAATGGTCTTCGAACTAATTAGGCCTGAAAAGGGGACATTACAATTTTTGACTATCTTATATGGTCATTAACTTGAACATATTTCAATCAAATATAGGCATATAATACATCTTAACAAAATCTTAAAGCACACTTTTCTATGGTGTAATTTGTTGACTTGTGGCATCCTTGGAAATAAATAAAGTCAAGGATTTTCATAAGTTGGATTTGCAAATAGTGAATAGGGAATAGTAATGTGTATTTAAAGGTTTGTAATAACCCAACTGGTTATTGCAATTTTTTTGCTACAACATACATCACTTATATAACCCAAATTCATAATTATAACCATTAATTACATAATTCAACAAGTGGAATAATTATTTTTAATCATGAATATTGTAAGCTTGATCATTTTTGGAACATAGTTTATGTTTTAACAGTTAGAGTACAAGTAATAATTGACTATAGAAGTCATGATATTACAATGAAAACATCTATGTCTAAAACTTTATATACAAATATATTACACGTACTCTAAGGTTAAGTAATGATACAACCTCCTTTGTTCTATTGCTGATCTTGATCTTGTCAGCCTCTAATAGTGGAATTTCAGCTTCTATTGGAGAGGTGCAAGATGATCCCAACCATGTGAGTACAATCACCTACCCACCTCTCCGATGGACCTATGAAACTTGTTGGAAAAAGATTTGTGATGCCAAGACCTGATGCATAGACTTAGTTTGTCAATTCCAACCATTAGACATACACTATTGCATGTTTATACTTCCTATGCTTGTTTAACTAACACATAAGCCCTTTTAGATGAAAGTGGAAAGCTAGTGCACCTCAAGCCCATACTATATGTAATGTCCCCATTTTCCGAATGAATCATTTATCTGAGACTGTTACCCTATTTTATTCTTGTAGGCTAAGTCGGGTATTTTAAGGGAATAATTAATTAATTAAATTTTAAATGGTCCTAAACTTCTTGGGATTATTTATATTTAATTAATTAAAAGTTGAACCTTGGTTAATTTAATAAATTGACTTTATTTTATGTCAACGAAATATTTATTAAGTGGGCCACTTTATGAGCTGGAATATAAAATAAGATATTATAAAGTCACTTTATGAGTAGAAAGAAATTAATATTTAATAGGCGGTTTTTATAATTGGTTTTCCAAAAGTTTCAGGAGGGTTTAAAAAGGAGATTTGAGAGATCATTTGCATATTCTTGACTTGTTATTTTCTTGGAGAGCTTTGAGAGCTTTTGCTTTTAATTCAACAAACCCTAGGTTGAAAACCTTTGGGTTCTTTGTTGGTTTTTGTGGACGAAAACCCACCTGGCCAATCCTTGGCGAATTCATACATGGTTCACAGGTGTGCAAATTTGAAGGATTTTGTGTGAGAAATTATTTGAAAAGAATTCTTTCCAAAAGATAGATTTACAAATTTGCCAGGTGTGCAGGTGTGATGGTGACATATAATGGCGGTGCCTTATGATTTCTTTCTAAGTAGCACATATCTTAATTATACCTTTTACATTGAACTTTGTGCCATCATTTCAAATAAACTTTCGTCATATTTACCTTAATCATTTTGAATACACCTTCATGATTTTCTTTTCCACCTTGATATGTACCACAATTGTTTTTCAATTTTCTCCTCATAGAACTTAGATGAAAATTGCTTCCCCAACTTAAAGTTGATGGCCGTCCTCAAACATCACCAGCCCCCCATTTTTATTGGAAAAAAGATGGATGCATGGGTGGAAAGGGGATGAAATTGTTAAAGCTCTAGATTAAATATCATAGAAAAATTTGATGACATTTTAAGAGAAATTTTATTTTATCTAATATACTTGAATTGGTTTTACCATTAAAAATTTCTTTGGAAAATGGGTTACAATTGCCTCAAAATGTGTAGGGCACAAGCAATCTGAGTTTATATAAAATCTTTATCGGCTATGCTGTTCGAAATAGTTCAAAGATATGTTTGCACAACTAATTATGCAACAATCGCTTGCATAACCACTGCTTGTGCAATAACTATGATGTGGACTTTTATGTGGAGATTAAAAACATTTTACTATAGTTTATTTGATTTGATTTTTATAATTGACTTCTGTTGGCGTTTAAATTCACACCTCTGGAATGCGTATTTGAAATTGACAGCTATGCACAGTAAAACTACTCTTCAAATTAGGAGGGGAAGCTCCCTCTTGCTGATGGTGTTGAAAGAAAGTAAACTAAAAACTAAGTTGCCTATCTTTTTGATCAGCTAGAGCACAAGGTTTATTAAACACAAACGCCGCAGCTGTGAGATTTTCTGATTTAAGAACTTCAACTATGACTAACTTAAGCTAAAGACGTTTATAACTTCTCAAGTAATATGCAGAGCAAGAAAAACTAGAAATGAACAAGGTTGATTCTTTGACAAAGTGCTTCAATAAACTCTTTTCCAACAAACATTCTTCACACTTCAATGTAAGCTGAAATTAAGATCATAAAAGCATAACACAAATGATGGAAATCTAAGACGTTATATCAAGGCAGAGGAGGCTCATGATTTTATTTCTCAAACTTTTGGAACAAAATCTACTACTAACATGCCTGGAACAAGAGCTTGCAGCTAAAGAGGCTTGCAATCTTGTTCTTACACAATAGGAACAACAATTACAATAACTCCTTGTTGGCTAAAAGAGACTCAACAATTTGCTATCATAAAACAATTGAACAACACTTGAATAACAAATAGAAGGCACAATAGGCTCAGCGTTTTGTTATCACTAGCATGGTTAAAAAAACTAATGAGCAAAGGCTCTTATTTATAGGCAAGCAGAGGAGTAGGGAACCCTAAAATCTCCTTGCTTTCACAATCTAGGGCTTGCTCACAAGCAAACTTTATTTCTAAATCTAGAAAGAAGATAACATCTAACACCTAAGAAAGCAGGAAAAGCGGGAAACGCCAACTATTACATTTATCTTCTTTCTCTTCTTCAAATGGATAAGAATTGCTCCAATATAGAAGCGGGAAGAAAAAGCTTAAATCTATATGACATCCTAAAAAAGCAGGAAACTGTGTCAGGTTGTGCATCTATCCCATCAATAGCAAAATTGCGTTTTTCCAAGATATCCTCTCCATCTGCAATTGATCTTAGGAAATCTTCGACCTCATTGGCCGCCTTTTCAAACTTTGCTGACATCATCGAAATATGACTCATTCTCCCGCCAACTGGATTGCTGCTATCACAGCTGCGAACAACACTCTGAAATTGAGCTTGCACTTCATCAAGCCCGACGTAGGAACCATCTTCAAGACTGTATCGAGAAGGAATCTTTGTGACAAACTCACTAATGAAAAGAAGAGCTTCGATCACCCTTTGTCTGTAGGCAATAAACTCCTCAAATATCCTCTCGTAAGTTTTAACTTTGAAAACATGACGCTCTCTCCAAGCAAGGATCTGCCTCTTGTGTTCTTTTGAAACTGCTGAACCATAGGCTGTATCTAAATCAGCAATAATGATTTCATGCCTTGGTTTTACTTCAGCCACTGTTGTTCAAACCCTTGGATACCTTGACGTAGCTCATGAGCGTTTTCCCTCAATTGAAACATCCATGCCAAGATCTCCTTTCCTCTGACAATGAAACTCTCGATCCACTCTTGAGTTTCTTTCCCACAAATGACCAGCTGTCTCAATTGATGGTGATTAGCTGGTGTCTCTAAAACAGGGCAGCGGAGTTGAGTGCATACCTTTGTGAAGAACCATGGACAAGTTAGAAATATAAACTGGTAGCGTATTTCAGCAGGGCACCGCCTTATCTTCTCCATCGCCAGGCACTCTTTCACGGTTTTCGGACCCTGTATGAATAGACTAACATCCACGTGTCTGGCTACCAAGATTAGCCTTGACCATCACGAAGTCATCCATATTCACCTCATCCCTGTTTTTGTCCTCTAGGGGCAATGCAGTCTCCATGACTATCTCGCTATCAGGATTTCTATCAAAGTGAACTTGCTTCTTTGCTTTCTTCTTAGGAGGTTCCTGATATATGTTGTCAACATCATCAAAATTTACCTGATATGAAGGTCTTCTTCTCACCCTTCCGAAGGAGTTCTCAAGCCAAGACACAGTAATATCTTTACTAACTTCCTTAGGAGGTACAATTGCAATTTCTTCATCATCTTCAATATCCAGGTCAATGTGAATTGGTGAAGGCTCTACCAAAGGTACAGAAACATGTGTTAAAGGAAACTCCTCTACTTCTTTCTGGGGTACAGGCTCGTCAAGAGGAACTTTTGTTACAACTGTAGGTTGCTCCTGTATGACTATGCCTGAGAAGTCTAACCCTTCTTACATTTTTATTTGATCTACCACCCTTGGCGCTCTTGAGGTGACTTATGCCCTTACGAATTTCTTCATCATCTTCAATATCCAGTCGATGTGAATCGGTGAAGGCTCCTAAATGGTAGCATGTGTTAGGAAACTCCTCTACTTGTTTTGGGTACCGGAGCTTGTCGGGAGGAACTTTTGTTACAACTGTAGGTTGCTCCTGTATGACTATGCCAGAAGTCTAACCTTCTTCTTACATTTTTATTTGATCTACCACCCTTGACGCCTTCTTGAGACTGACTTATGCCCTTCCCTTTTGACTGTGCTCTGGAAGAAGAGGGAAGTGTCCTTGGCGGCTCTGCTACTGGAATGGAGTTTTTCCTCTTAAGGATTAGGAAAACCTTGCTATGTTCAAGGACTTGTCTTGTCCTGTCTTCAACTGAGAGGGACTCTTTATTAGCCCAATTAACTTGAGGAAGGGGCTGATCTTCAATTCGCTTCTGAAGCATACATCGGGAGAAGCACATCCTCATCATCATCTGATAACCCTTCTATGTCTTCTGATAAGCAGTCTTTCATCTGGTGAAGAGTGAGCACAATGCTTTACGCCTTTGCACCTCAACTCATCTGTACAATTAGCCCAAAAATCTTCAAGGGCGGATATATGAGCATAGTTTTTCTCAAGTTGGCCATAGACACCATGAGGATCAAATGAATGTCTCTCGCTGTAAGGCTTGAGACCGAGTTTGTCTAACTCATCTCCCATTGTCTTAGCATCTCGGTCCTGCATGTATAGATTCCCAGTCCCAATGGAAAATTGAGGGCGGGTTTCTTTCTATTCCTCAAGAATGCGTGGACATCGTGTGCTTGCCTTAAGAACTCCATGAAGACGACCTCGTCTGATGGTACCTTGGTAGCATGAGCGGGGCACCTGAATAGCCATAGACTCTGAGATAGGTGAAAGTAGGAAATTGTATGAACCAATCTGCCCACTTCGCCATCGCTGCCGGCTTGGCTAAAGAGATACGGACGTGCAATTCATTGTCCAGGTCCCTTGTATACATCAGAAAAGCCTCGTTCACCCTCTTGTAGTGATGCAGTGACCAGTGAATTCCAACTGGGGATAGTAGTTGTAGATATGTTGTACACTCAGTGATCCCTCGATGTTCAACCCTCTGAATTGACCTTGATAGGCCACCAGGTAGACTAGGTAAGAAACCATATGGAACTCATGAAACTGGAAGTATTCTGTTATCTGCTGATGTATGTTGTTACTGATCAAGGTGGGCCGATCATAGAACTCGGTTTTCTTCATGATGTGGGGTATGGCGTAAACATCCAAGGCTAAAACTTGGTAGCATCTTCGATCCAGTTACCATTGAGCAAGGTGATTATGATAGCAATCCCATCTTTGAACTCGCCTCGCGACGTTCTTAGGCAAAGTCTTATGCTTTTCCTTCATCCACCTTTGTGCAATCTTCTTGCTGTACTTGTCTTTGTGCATTTCCCATATCCTCTCACATTCACCCTTTGAGATAGTGACACTTTCAGGCCAAGGGGGAATGGAAAAACACTTCTCGATCATATCAGGCTTCAAACTGCAAATCAATCTGCCATCAACTGACTGAATCTCCCTTGTAGCCAGGTTGTAATGCTTGATGCAAGCGATTACGAACTCGAGACTCTGAACTGATATAGGAATAGAGCGTTGCTGCGAGGAGTCCAGAAATGTCCAGTTTCGATTGAAGTGTTGCCTGCGCTCTCTAAAGCGTGTAGATCAAACAGCGGCTTGTGATGCAAGTCTGTCTCGCTGTTTTGATGTAATCATGATAGAGAGCTGATTCAATCTTGAAAACATTGGGAGTGTACTCTATTTCGAAACCTTGAAGAATGACTGTAAACTCGCTAGGTTCAGACAAGTTTTGAGCAACTTACTATTTTAGAATGCTGATTTTTCTTCCTCTAACGGACAAATTTTTGAATTTTTTCTGAGATATGGGTTTTGCTCAAAATTTGCGTTTAGACAACCCGGATCGTCCGTTTTGAAAATTTTGATTTTAGGCGAAAAAGTAGCAAACCCTAATTTTTTCAATTTTTCACGAAAAAAAAAGCTGGCACCTGGGTTTTGTTCAGAATACACTTAGAAATGAACCCAGTTGATTAGATTTGAAAAAACATTGATGGCTGATCGAAAAAACAGCCAACCCTAAAATTTGAATTTTGCTTGAAAAAAAACTGTGATATGGGTTTTCTTCAGAAGACTAATTTGAGAGGACCTAGATGATTAAAAATTGAATGCATCGAGGATTTCACTGACATGCAAATAAAAAAAAACTGCTGCAACTTGATGAAGTTCTTAAAAATTTCTTCAGAAGAATGAGATGATAAGACCTAGATGGCTGAAAATTTGAAAATGTTGGCCTTCTTGAAAAATTTGATCTTCTGGATGAAAAAGCTTGAAATAGTAAGGCCTTATGCTTGCTGGTCTGAAAAATTTGATGAATAACCAGCAAACTTGAGTTTTTGAATCATGAAAAATTCTTCAAACTTGTTGCTCCAACCTTCTCCTTGGGATGCCACCTGCAAAAATGATAAATTTTGCATTGAAATGATGTATTAAATAGACTTAGGGTTTGAAATAAGCTTGCTTTCTTCCTCAAAACCCTAAAAACCTTTGTTCATTGAACCAGGACGTATCTTTCATCTCACAAACTTGGAAACTTTGAAAATCTTGCAAATTTTACTAAGGCATGGGAAGTTGGGCGCCCTTCTTGGCTAGGGGCACCCACTTCAAGCAGTGTTAAGTCATTTTTTTATATTTTCAACTTTTCACAACTTTAACCCCCTACTTTGACCTCGATTTCCAGCTTGCAGACTAATCTGATGAGCGAGCTGAATGATTCATCGCTGAGCCTGACCCATTCTGAGAAGATTGTTCTGGGGGCGTCTCTGGCTAAAAACTTCATTTCGACCTTCGAATTCACGGGAGCCTATTTCCTCCAGGGGCGCCCATTTTGTCTAGAGTTGGCCATTTTCTATGATTTTCAAATTCTTCATTAACTCCTCTTCCATAGATCTTGTCGAATCTCGTGATCCAGGCATCGGATTGATTGATGGTTATGCTCGTTGCGAAGCTGAGGAGATATTAAGAGGGGTCTCCTGGGAGAAACTTCATCAAACAGTTGAATTTGGGCCTTCAAAAGCTTGGGTGCCCCTGGCAAGGTGGGGCACCCAAACTCACCAGAGTTAGAATATTTTCTACTTTCTCATGTTTGCTTTTGAATCTCAATTCTTAGCTCTTATCAAACCCTCTGTTCAGCCTCTCGTATCTGGCGATTGCAAACTCCAATTGACGCGCTAAATATCTTGTTGGAGAGCCAGATCAACTATGAAGAAATCATGTTAGAGCTACATCTGCAAATTCATCTGTTTAGGCCCTTGAAAACTTGGGCGCCTCTTCTCTCCTGGGGCGCCCAAACCCTCCAGACTTAACCATTTTTCATCTGATTTTCATCTTCAAGTTCAAATCTCCATTCTGTATGTTCCACTTTGATCTGAATCAGCTGGAGATTGGACAGTCGGATGCTCTGATGGAGACAGGCATTGCGGAGCTGGCTGAATACTGGAAAGATTGAGCATATTCACAAACCCTAATTGCTGAGTTAGGTGCTCCAAAAAGCTGGGTGGCCTTCTTCACCAGGGGCGCCCAAAGTTCCCAGACTTGTCAAATTTTGATAATTTTCATTCTTTTTCATTCTGACTTCTATTTGGATCTTCCCTGTTCAGCTCTAAATTACGGGCAACTGGATGATCTGATGATTGCACCATTGGATTCGTTGCGGCGCTGGAAGAAAACTGAGCAACTTTGATTGTAGGCTCAAACCCTAATTTCAACTTTTAATGCCCTAAAAAGATAGGCGCCTATTCTCTCTTGGGGCGCCCATGACAGGCAGTGTTAGAAAATTTTCACAATTTTCACCTTCTTCTCTGCTCTTTGTGCTTACTCACCAACTCGCCTTCTATTGAATGCCTGAGTGTTGAATGCCTGACGCCTGGTAGCTAATTGACCTCCATTGATGACCTCGGAACTCCTGATATGCTTCTAAAAAAACAAAATAGACCCACTAGGGAAAAACTGATTATTTTGAGATTCTGACTACACCAGCTTGATATGGAAGTATTTTGAGCCAATCAAAATCAGTTTGAACCCTATCGGACCGACTTTCTATTTTTAGAAAGTTTTGCCAGTATCCATTTCAAAAGAAACCTAGGAAAACCCATAAAAAGTTACTATTTTTAGGAAATTTCTAAAAATAGCAGTTTTCCTAAAAAGTGGGGATGAAACACTGAGATCTGGGTTTTGTAGATTAGGTCGCTCTTAGCAAACCCAAATCGTTAGATTTTGAAAATTTTTCGTTTTAACCCCTCATGCAAGACATGCACACCCAAATTTTGACCTTTTTGGTGATTTAACAAGACTTTTACTCATTTCTTCAAAATGTCTAAGTGTAACAAAATTTTTAATTTTGGGGTACAACAACTTCCAAGGATTGTTTTTCAAACCAATTTTTAATTTTTATTAAATATTATTATTATCTTTGAATAACATACCTATGCTCAAGATTTATGGATATGATAAAGGTAAAACGATACCTTATATTGCCTTGATGTCCTAGGATTATAATGACTTGTTATGCTCTTCCTCTTGCAAAGGCTTATGATATAGCTTCTGGTGATGACCATTTACCATCATTGAGAATTTGGCATCATCAACCACATACGCAACTTGACAAACACAATTTTTGTTAATGTTATAACAGCTTCAGTCGTTCCTTCCAGCTCAGCTCTCTCGTGGAAACATAAATTAAATTATAGCCGTTGGCTGTTTAATTTATATTTATTGTTTTGTATTGTCTTCATATAGTATGGCCGACATGAGAAGATTCGAATTCATTTATTAGAAGACATTTAATATATTTCAAGGCCGACTTTCATTAAGAAGATAAGCGATTTCTTAAGAGGCCGACATGAAGGAATTGTCTCTCCCATTCATTTGTATATATACACCTTGTTTTGTCCATTGTAATCATCTAGTGGAGTTCGATTATTCACATCAGTTTTGTATCATAAAGTGCGAATATATCAGATGATAAAGTGCGAACAGATCAGATGATTAAAGGGCGAATATATCACACAGTGCAGTGCGATCATATCAAAGAGCGAACATCTCACAGAGTAAAGTTCAACAGGCGCGAATCTGTATTCTGTATCTGCCAGATGCGAACTTCTGTAGGTATATGTTCTGTCAAGTGTGAGTTCCTCTCAGTACCTCAATATCAGATTGTGAATTGATTTAGGACAGATTGTGAACTCTTATACTGCCAGAATTTGAAGTGCCAAGTTTGATATTTGCTAATGCGAACTTCTGTGCTGAATATCGGTCTTGAGTTAGACCTAATTGTAAAGTGATCTGTTGTCATTGTTTATATATATAAGAGAGATCTTTGTTGCTGGGTTTTTCTCCCTCAAGAGGAGGGTTTTCCCAGGGTAACTGCTGTGTTATTGTCTCTGATTTTGAATTATTTTCTGTGTATTTAATCTGATCACATAAAACACAATTTCAATCTCTTAGGGTCCTAGTCTCCTGGCTTGGAGCTTACCCTTGAAATCTTTGTACTGTAAATTGTATAACATAGCCCAATCACCTAGCTGGAATTGTGTACCCTTTAAGAAGTTACACAAAATTGCCCCTTGTTTTTGAATGACTTACTTGTGAAAGAGAGCTTGTTGGCAAATTTTTGACCAAAGAATTCAGTTGTTGAATGCATTTCTTTTGAGCCTTAGACAAATCCATACGAAGCTTCATTAATGTTCATAGTGTTTTAACTTCAAATACAATAGGAAGTACCACATTCTTACCGTACAAAAGTTTGTATTGTGTAAAGGTTGTAATTGTCTTCCAAGTTCTATATCCCACATTGCCTTAGGTAGTTGAGGTGCCTATTTCTTCTAGTGTAATGCCATTGTCTTGGTGAGTATGTTCTATGGCTTGCAATTTGTAACCTCTACTTTTTCATTCGATTGTGGATGATATGTTGTAGAATTCTTGTGTCTGATCTCATATTGTTGAATCAAGGATATAATGAGATCTGATATAAATTGTGGTCCTTGGTTTGTGATGATCTCTCTAGGTACCCCAAACCTTGTAAAAAATTATTCATAAAGGTACTCTACAATCTTTTCATCCCGTGCATGTTTCATGGTCTTTATTTCCACCCACTTTGTGACTTAGTCAGTGTAGGTGAGAATATGCTCCTTGTTATGAGGATCCATTGATCCCACAAAGTCAAGCATCCATTTTTTAAAGGGTTCCATGACTGACTATCATTGCAATGACATCTCATTGGAATGCATGGATCATCCCATATGCTAACAACATTCACATCTTCAAACATAGTCCTTGGCATGGCAATGTGATCTTTATCAATAGTATCCTGCTTAAGGCACCTTGTTTTCTGTCCTCTTTGCTGCAAAATGACCTTCACATGGCTCATCATGGCATGCATAGAGGATATCAAAGATCCCATCCTCTTGAACACACCTTCTCATTACGTTATCAGGTCCACTAGTAAAGAGGTATCCCCTATCTTAGAGAATGGGCTACTTTGCTTAATCGATCTCTTCTTCTCTTGTGGAGAGAAACATTGTGGAAGTTTCCTTGCAACAAGAAGTTAATGATGTCTGCATACCAAGGACTTTTTTTAGATAGGGAAAATAGGTGCTTATTTGGAAAAAGATTGTCAACAAGTGCTCTTTGTTCCTTCTAATTGAATTTCGGAGAGAAAATTTGCAACAACATTCTTGCGTCAAGGCTTACAAGTAGAGTTACAATATAAGGAGAAAACAATGAATATTGTGTAAAGTGAAGCAGTTCTTGGAGATTTGTATACCCCTTATTAATGTACCATCATTTATACCTCTTACTCAATCACTAACCCTCAAATGGGTATACATTATCATATATGCCCTATGTCGGCACTTATTATCAAATGTGGGATTTAGATTTATAGACAATGTTCCATTAGGGCTTAACTTGTTGTCAAGAAGGCCATTCTTTTCATATATTTGGTTTCCTTTGATTAATTTAGTATTATACTTACTGATTATAGTTTTAACTTTATTTCCTTTCAAATATATTGAGGTTGTAACAGGAGGCAAGGAAGAGGTTATTGGATGGATCTGAAAAATCTGGGGGCATTTTAGAACACCCTGGAACATCACCTACAGCTATTGACATTGAAAATTTCTTATTTGCATCGTCAAAGTTGTCACACTCACCAAGGTTTGTTCTTAGAACTATTAAATTAGAGTTTGGTTAGTTTCTTGAATCAACAAATAAATATTGTCTTGAATCAACAAACAACTTGTTAGTTTCTGAACAAGTTGCCTTGTGCAGGTCTACTGGTTCATTGTGGACAGGAAGCTTTTGGAAGTTGCTGAACATTCCAAAATTTTCTTGGGCATCTGATGTTTCTAAAGAAGATCAGGTTGGCTTCTCATATTACTACTTGTTTGGTTTTCTAACAAGACTTAGATAGTACCCTAGTTATGTTGGGATCTAGAGAACGAATATGAAAAAACTGTTTTGTTTACTTGGATGTTGTGGTTAATACACAGATTGAGTTACTTTCAACAGAAGTAGAATCTCTTCGAGGAGAGATTGCTAGTGCTGATGAGCGAGAAACAAATCTCAATGCCCAGTAAGATGAATTTATAGTTAGTTCTTTATATTACAATTTATCTCATTTGTGTGAAACTATTTTGAGATATGATTTAGCTGGGCAAAATGAAATCCATGCCTGAGTACTTTTTGGGTGATTGGGGAAGAGGCTGCGTCTGGATGTGAGAGTATTTCCTTGGTTTCATTACTGGAGATAATTCTCAACTGAAATTCAATTGTAGAAGTTTCATTCCACTCAAGGTTTCGATTAATGCAAACCCTATGAGAATGCTTCTTTGATTTAGAAGGTTGTAGGTTGGTAAGCTAGTGCAAAAAACAAGGCACTGCAAATTGGTCGATGCTCAGTTACTGTTGTGCAGAGCTGATGCAAACTAAGAGAATTTATTCACTATTATCTCATCAAACATGGATCAAGTTTCTAGATAACAATAGCAAATGCCAAATATATGTCTTGGATATTTTCAATTTTCCTCTTGTGCATTATTACGAATCATGTATATTTCCATTTTCAAGGTGATATTATTCTAGATGTTTGTGAACATCATATTGCTGCAAGTGTAGAAGAACAATTTTATTTTATTTTGATTTGAGCTATACAACGTCCATTGGAATGCTTTCAAAAAAAACATTTTTTTTGGTAACATTACCAAATTAAAATATTGTAGTTGTCTTTTACTTGTACATGGAAATATACTGCTAGGGAAATGATCTTAGAATGATTGAAGCAGAAAGTAAATCTAACAATAAATGAGATTATATCATCGAGTTCAGGTTGGAGCATCTGGATGAACTACTTAGATGTGCTCAACTTGCAGGTTACTTGTACACTAGAACGGTAATTCTAATCTTCTTTTGTTTTGTAGTAATTCTAATGTTTTTTGTTTCACAAATCATCCTTCCAGGTTTTGTTCTGCAACTTGTTATATGTAGTAAATGATCAATAGGAATCATGCTTATTTTGTTTGGTGTGTTGTATCTGTTTTATGTGTTGTATCTGTTTTATAGAGATGGATGGCTCTGCCAGGAGAGCCTCCAATAGATGATACAGAGGTTGATGATTGGATACAGAGATTTGTGGTTCTTCAAGGATCATGCATTTTCTTCTATCTTCGCTCAACAGGTTATGCATGACTTATAAAGCCTATGCTTTTATCTGCGGCATTTGTTTTTAGTGCTTAATGTGTAAGAAGTTTCTATAGCATTCCATGTTTGAGAGCTTTCACATTATCTTACTCATGGAATTTCTGATTAATAGATATGGTGTTATTTTAACTGAATGTCATTGTTTACACTCAAATGATTTTGAGCAGAGTTAAATTAACTCAGACTCCACAACAACTTGGGAAGAATAAATTTTGACTTGGACAGAGGACTCAGCAAAAACTTGGCAAAAAAT
>VDFB02372760.1:0-16410 GCA_007258455.2 Sequoia sempervirens | reverse complement strand
AAAAAAGAGAAAAATAACTTCTCTTTAATTTCAAATAAAGGCATAGAGATAAAAATAGACATTGCATAGGTCAAAGCAAAATTGTTTTACTTTCACCTAAAAGGTTTAAGAAAGAAAACATTGTTAGGGATTTTCATCTTTGTTACAAAGGACTGATAGATTGGGATAATGCAATCTTAATATCACGTGTTTGTTAATAGTCAACATGTATCATATCTAAATACACCACATGAAAGTAGTGAAATATGTAGAAATGAAGATAGTTTTTATGTGAGAAACCTTTACAAATGAAAACACACCACCAAAAGATGTTCATAATTGCATTATTCAATATCAATAACAATTCAATACAATAAAGATCTATAGAATTTTTTTCACAAAATCTCAATCTACAACATACCTTTATTTTGCAATTTGTTAAGTGTTTACACACCAACAATGTAGAAATGTCTTCAGTGTCTTATCACAATGTATTTGTAACCTCATAATTTTGACGCATCATATATTATATATAGAAGTATTTATGGGAATATCAACCACAACCATCCAATTGCATAACTAACTCATGGAATACCAAGAGTCATTTAACCATATTCTATACACATGTGACATCGACATATGGCACTTAACACCAAGATGTCTCAACGTAGACATAGTCCTTGCAAAGTTTAATGTTGCCACACGGTATGACTTTACATTGTTGGTATCAATATGTTTTATGTATAACCGTCACTACTAGCTTCTCACTTGCAATAGCACATGCAAACACTTCTTCCCTCTAGATTGCTTGCCATACCTTGAATCATCTTTTAGGACATTATCCAGTCCTTAAATCATGCTCACATGTTCATTAGTTTTGTCGCACGTGCATACCTCATTGATCATGCTTCCAACAAGTACTAAGTATTTTTTGCGATGGTGAGTTCTAAATAAGATTGACCTTTCATTTTGGGTATGTTAGAGATGTACTTAGGTTGAATGGCCAAGCCCAGGGTTGCTATGTGGGAAAATCCATGAGAATTAAAAAACACAAACAAATTAAAACAAAACCTTACTAATCATAAAAGTGCATTTCTTGAAGAATCTGAGCTTGGTTAAAACCATTAGAATCATGAAAAGTGACATGTGTGAGAATTGGTTCAAGTGGCCTTAGATGCCTTAACTTGGACGATGCCTCTCAACGCTATTGGAGATTGTCATCCCCTGACCTTACTTTGTTCTTAAAAAGTAATAAAATAAAATAAAAATGTTTTTGGCTCTATTGAATGGAAAAGTGACATGTTTCCCTATGATTTTTTGATTAAATCTATGATTATTTGAATTCTATTCATACTTTTATTAATTGGATCCCTCGATTTTGAGTAATGTTGCTATCATATAAACCACTTTTAACTTATTTTAATGTTTATGATTTGAAAAATGGCATTGCGTTATTAGTAGTGTTCCCATATATTGGACCCAAATGAATGTAAGGGAAAATGATATGATTAGCCCCAAAATAGTATGATGTTTTATTGTGGAGCACAACCTATTATTTTAGGGCTAGCCATTTTTTGGCCTATGGGAAATTGCAAGAAGTTGAGTTCATTGTTAATGGAAGAATCACAAGGAAAAAGTTATCGTCGAGAGAGGGTACATTTTTCATAAAAATGGTATCTGCTTACGAAGGGAAGCTTGACTTATGAACGTCTATTCATAAAGAATGAGTACCTTGTTAAGTACTTGTTAATAATGCATGCCTATTTAGGAATAGGTATCTGTTAAAAAAATGTTTTCTTTTTTTAATTTTGACCATGTAGCCTCTTTTTCTTTTGTTTTAAAATTTATAACTTGGAAAAGCAACTAAGAATAGGTATTGACATCAAACATCCTCAATAATGTCCCAATTCCACATATTCTCTCCACATGAATGGTTGACAAGGTTTTGAAGTAGGCAACTCTCCAATATATGTGTTTTTTTTCTTAGTTTCTTTAAAGATTTTTTCTCTTATTTTTATTTTAAATTCATTCATGAAATCTAAAACCTTATATTGAGCTTTAAAACTTAAAACGTAAACCCTAGGCTTTACTCTAAAACCCATGCTTTAAATCCTAAACCCTAAATTTAAGGTTAAGGGTTTATAATAGTTTGAGTTTAAAAAATATTACATATAAAATTTAATATCATACAATATAAATATATAAATTTTTAATATGATAAAATCAACAAATATAAAATTTAATATGTGTAGAATAGGAAAATTGGTCCTAGATCCAACTAGATTAATTAAGATTAAATCCTTTTCACTGACTCCACATTTAATCATAAACCAACTAGGGTTTGATGATTGACTTGCTACCACAAGGGAGAGCCAATCTCCTAGGGTTTGTGTTCTCTTGAGTTGTAAAGGAGATACATTTTATGTGTGCTTTAACAAGCCTATTTGACATACAACCTTAGATTTGAAAATATATTTTATTTCATTGACAAAAACAAAAATTAACATAACAATTGTAGATACACAAGGGAGATACAGAGAGGAACTTGCGATTAAAATCAATCTTAAATTACAGGGAAATGGGCATGGGTGCCTTAGACCAAAGAAGTTGCCTTTTTTTAGAATCTACAAATCTCAGATGTTGTGTTTTAGTTTGGACTGTGTTCCCTATAACTTGCTATTGACGAAACTTCCAAATCTATTCTACACACATGAAAAGAGGGTAAAAGGTTGTATTGTATAGGGGCTTGCCTAAGTCAAATGCCATTTTGGTATTTCTACCTCCATGTACAACAAATGATGATGATAAAGAGGGCTTACCCTAGGTTGGCAAAGGCCAAACAATAATAATTGATTGAAATAAAATGATAGATGACAATGTTACCTTGATGTGAAATCTTTGATGAAGTGATGCCCACACCACAAGTTGTCACACATGTTGATTAAAGAATGCCTTGATTGTTGGATAGACCTGGAAAAATTTAGTTCCCAAAACACAATAGATTGTTGTAACTAGCATGTAGAGGATAACTTATACATATTCAAAATAATGACATGATAATAACTCTTTCATAATTTCCTCATTTTTTCTCTAATGTTCGAATGAGGATTAAACTTGTTTATATATGCATCCCGATGGATATTTTTAAATATAGGCCGACCTGGGATCATTTTAAACCACCAGATATTGAAACCAAAATTTAAATTTCAATGAGGACACCCTTAAGGTCAGGGGCACTACCCCCCTGATAAGGTGATTTTTCCCCAAATTCATTGGGGTGTCATGGATTTAAATGTATTTTATCAATTTGGATTTGAAATGAATAAATTATAATTATAATTAATCTTGTAGGTAAAATAGGGTGTCAAGATATTGTGAAATTGTCAGGGGTGACAATTTACGATGCTACATTTAGCTCCCGCTTTAGTGACAGTGTAATATTATGTTCATACTCACACTAAAGGAATATATTCTTCTATCAAAACACTGAAGAGATAGGATGACACCAATTTGAGGGGTGCACAAGCCTCCAACTCAGGATACTATTTTCCACAATGTTAAGACAAAGATGCATGTAATGCCCCGCCGTACTAACCCCAAAGGACAATTAAACAATAATTACAACACAATTTTTTTTTTTTTTTTTAAGATAACATAACATACATGTAATACACATTAAGTCATGACATGAATTTCATTTAAGTAGATTCATTAACACATACATCCCTTGGGGTACACGAGGAGTCATTACGAGACTTAGACCCACACAACGACAATAAAGAATAAAATCCAAAAATATAATCCATAACAAAGTAAACATTAACAAATGTAACACATACATGAAGATTCGTTGATAAGAAACCATCTGTGTACATAAATACAACATATGCATAATTAACTTAACACATTGAATAACAATTGCCACGGCCAATATCCACACCGAGTTAACATTACATTACAGTACAATGGTCTAGAGGTACAATGATACAAAAGTGCTTCCAAACATAAATGGAAACCATACATAAGATAACATGATACAAAATATCATAACTGGCTCCAAGATAGATACAATTCTGGAGTTGCCGCAACAACACCAATCCGCACCTCTCGATCCTCGACTAGGGACCCAATGGGGTGCTTAGCACGTTCCACCCTACCATGTGAGTCCGAAGACCCACCCCCCGTGCTAAAGGGCTGACAAGAAAGAGACCTCAACCAAGAACATCCAAACAGGGAACCACAAGACTCAACAACATACAAAAGTATCACAAAACTCAAGGATTACAATGACATAATTAACAACATTCATGAGTCAACATAATAACTTAAAGTCATAAATCTTATCACATAAATCAAAGCAATGACCAGTAACAAGTAACCAAAAGATGATCATGAAACACTTCCAAATCAAACTGAATTAATAAACATAATACAATTCCAAATTGCAATTAAACAATACAATAACATCATATCACAGCACCATAAGAGTGCAAAGTCAAATATCAATGAGATCATATAAGACCACAAAGTACACCAAAGATGTATCAAGGCAATACTCCATAATTCAATAAAAGTCCATTCAACCACAATCTAAACCAACTCCCATAACATACTTCCAGAGGAACATAATAAAGTAAAACACCTGGGCAACTAGGGGAGAGTGTCATCGCATAGTCCTACATGGGCTATCCTGTGCTCTTCCTCCCAACTGGAGGCGCCGGTCCCATCTATGGCTATCCTGTGCCCTTCCTCCCAACTGGAGGCGTCGGTCCATCGGGTGACTCATGCAGAGCCGTAAACCTCTCGTGAGGACGAGGTCACGACCTTGCCAACCATGGCCTTCTCATCCTTCCATTAGTCTACGAAAGCACTAATGAAGACGAGGCATCCATTTTTAAATCTTATAATGATATTACTACCCAACCATCCTAAGTTAATTATTAGGTTTTCACTTGATTACCAACTCACTCGTGGGTTATCCTGTGCCCTTCCCCTTAAACGGGGCGCCGACCCCCACGAGGAGCCACTCTCCCTAGAGACCCAACAACATAAAAACCAAGAAACCAAGGGTTGTACAACAAACAAGAACATTAGATCACAACTGAGAAGCATGCGAGGCATTACCCATCTCGCTATAAATACATAATCAAAGTCTCAACAATTCTCGTACAACCCTTTTAAAATCATGAAACCAAAACACTTGCCACATCAAGGGCACATAAAGAGAGAGAACATCAATTATCAATCATCTCAAGTCTCTGGAAGCCAAAAGAATGAAAACCCACAAACGAGGGTAAAGTGAAGCATCAAGAGTTTTTCTCCAATAATTCCAACACAAGGATAAAATTTCCTCAACTATGAGAGTAACTCAGAAAAGCCATAAAAAAGGGAAGATTCATCAAGACCCATCCACAAATCAACAATGGTGTCTTCAAATAGGAAGACGCAAAAGAAAAACAACCTTTAATTCAACAAAATCACTTAATAAAACCAAAAGCCACCAACTAGGCATTCCATGGGAGACCTCAATTTCCTCCTCACAAGATACCCGTGCAGTTGGTATACAAAAAACCTTTGAAAAAATCAACAAACATGACAACAAGATTTCCCTCGCCTCTGGAAGCCCAAAAATAAATCAAATACTCAAGGACTCATCAACAAGGGTAGACAAAGCAGTAAGAGTTTCCAATCAACTAACAACACAAAATTTAAGAAATAGAAATCCTTTCAAAACCCGGGAGTAGCTCAAGAGAAATTCACACCGAGACAACACCATAAAAATTATCCTCTACTCACCAACATTTCCAAGGCACCAAATTAAAGAACACCTTAAATACTCAACCACTCACAACTCCACCAAACACTCGCATAATAAACAACAACCATAAATTCAACAAGAACAATATTTAATAACCAATCAATTAACAACCAGAACTAAATAACTTTACAAATTACCCATCTAAATTACTCAATTAACTAAAACAATTTATGATAACCATCACAAGTATTCTAAAAGACTTATCCATAAAGAGAACTTACAAATCAATCCTTAAATGAATATAAAGGAAGTCAATTTTCAAAAGATTAAAATCCCATTTCACCAATAAACTATCCAATTCAAGAATACCCTAATCGATCACTAATCATGCCCATACATTTGAATTTCCCCTTTCATTTATCAACATAATTGAAAACTACTTAATAGTTGGGTATTTAACTCATTATCATTTCATAACTACTTATGTTCAAAACATTATTTCCACTCTCCTTTCATCATACTAACTTAACACTCACTTCCAATATTTAAATTAATTGAGAGAACCACTTAAGACCAATTGTTTATACTTTAAAATGGCAATAATAACAATACTGTAAATACTTAAACTACATATTATAACTTACCACCTTAAGATCTTAAATCTATCTAAATAAATTCCCACACATAAATACCTTTTAAAACCACTACATCTTTATATATTTTAATTCTTTTTGAGGAGGGAATGTAAAAAAAGAATAGATCTGCTCTAAGAATCCAACAAGTCTACAAGACTTAACTTCACCAAGAAGATAACTTATTTAATTCCAAAATAAATTTCATTTCCATAATATACACACTAAAACAAGAATGAAATAAGCAATGTTGACATATATTCATAAATTGCCTTTTTACTATAGTATACTATCATAGTTCATAATTTAACAAATTAATAAATAATTCCTTTCTATTGTCATGTTTTCACTATATTACAATTTTGTTTTATTCATATCAGAAACAAAAGAATTCTGTTTACAAACAAAAACAATTAAATTAACTTAACAGTGCAATAGGAATTACAGAATATTATTATACGAATTAATAAATAATTAAATATATATATATATATATATACATATATATATATATATATATATATATATAAAATATATAAATATATTTATATATATATATACATATATATACATATATATATATATACATATATATATATAAATAAATATATTTATATATATATATACATATATATACATATATATATACATATATATATATATATATATATATATATATATATATATATATATATATATTTAAATACTTATCAATCATTATGATTTAAGAAAAAATTTCGCTTAATTTAAAGCATATTGAAAACCCCCTTTCAAAATAAAAATACAAAAAATAATAAAAGCTTTTCTCGTGATGGACAAATTCATGATGTCCAAGAATCGACAGTGCCGCGGTACAGCTTCATTTGAAGTGCTGCCGCGCTGAAGGGATCCGCCTCAACAATGAAGCCTCGGGGTAATGGAGGTAAGGGCCAGTCGTCGGGGCCCAACATAAAACAATTTTTTTATTTAGGGAACACCGAACATAGAGTTAATAAATTTCATAAATATATATGTATAAATATAATTACATTTATATATGTATATAATATATATATATATGTATATATATATATATATATATATATATATATATATATATATATATATATATATATATATATATATATATATATATATATATATATATATATATATATATATATATTCATCTATATATATATTCATCTATATATATATGTATTTATATATTTCAAATACAAATCCTGATAACATATATAAACAGGGCAAAAATATACAAATGCAAAGTTCATATATAAGAAAATTATTTCTTTTCCCAGTAAAATACAACAATAACAGTGTTTATTCCCAAACCCAACAAATAATTTCATTTAAATAATCAACAGTCCCAAGCTCCCAGAAATTTCAATCTAATAATTGACAGTCCAGAACCCAACCAAGTTCCATTTGAACAAACAGCAATCCCGATCCCCAGTTAAATTTCCGTTGATTAAACAACAACCCAATAGATTTTCTTTCCACAAACATTTGAATTCCAACCAAGATGAAAATTTCATACACAGCGAAACAATTCCTATCAATGGCTATTTTACTTGATGCTACAACAAATAAATAAGAAAAGACCCTGGCGTCCTGCGTTTGAAGAAGATCTGTAGAAGCTCTATCCCTCTTGCCGTTCCAATCCTCCGCCAACGATTGTTTCCCAGTAGTAGCTCCAAGATTCTCCCTCAACTCAAATCTTACTCCTCAATGAATTCTCAGAATAATAAAAGAATGCAATACTATAACAGAAAATTGACTGCCAAATTTCTCCAAAATCTGTTGGAAAGAGAATGCAACCACCCCCTACCAACCAAAAATCCCCTAAATAAAATCACACACAAAAGTCTCTTCCATTCCTCTTCCTGTGAATACCAAAAGTCACATCTCAAGAAATAACTCAAAATAATTATTAATCCTCTAATTCCTTTTGTTTCCTTTTTCATGCATTAAATAAATTTAAATCCACAAAATTGAACTTTTATTTGAATATATATATTCATTATCTCCACAATACATAATTAATTACTTCCACATTAAAATAATTAAAATCAACCATTTGCAAGATTCAAAATAAATGTAATATTTTTACCACTACTACTAATATTTATCTATTGCTTTATTTATTTATTTTTCATATTCTCCAGTTCTCTTCGACTTCCAAATGCTCTATAGGTGTAGTTTCATTTCTTGCTTTAAAACACTTCAGCTTCCTATCTCCTTATCCATTTAAATTTCTTATTATAATAATTATCTTTTCAAGATTATTTTGTTCATAATTATTATTAACTTCAACAATTTAAATTAATTTATCTAATAATATCACTTTTACTTTTAACGAATTAGTTTAATTTGATCATTTGTTCTAAACCATTTGATTTAATTTAATTGATTATTATTTTAATTTCTAATCATATTTTAAATAACCTTGCAAATCACTTATGATTTAATTAATTATTTAAACATGATTACTAACATATTTTTTTTTCACAAAATCAAATAACACAGTAATCAATGAAACACACACAAATACTCACACACAAGTCCAAAACAACTGACACAGAGGGGCACTACATCCTCCCCCCCTTAGGTATCGACTTACTCCTGGAAGTCGAGCTCAAGCATAAACATGGTAACACAACAATATCAATGATCATAAGCACATCAACACCATAAATTAAAACATCGATTAAACGTCATCAAGTAAACAACGCAAATTAAACAAACCAAAAATAAGGAAAGGATACCAAAACAAAAATGATGACGGGGTTGCAACCAGACCAATTTGATCAAACACAAGGACAGATGACGAACTAGGTTGGGGAAACTTTCTTGTCAGCTCCTATGTTCAACGTCAAACCCATTGGGTGTATATAATGCTCGCCCTGTCCTGACAATGCAGGTGGAATCGAGACTTAGTTCCTGCAATCCTGCATGCAAACAAACGTTGTGCACAATACATATATATATCACAAATACATCGTGAGAGGAACTCCCAGCATAGTAGGGCACTCGCAAGCGAGTGATACCACACTGTCCCTCCCACCAAACCACACATAGTAGTCAAAACAATTCTAGTAACTCGTAAACAATTTTCTTCTAATTAGTTAGGAAATATTCGTATAAGGATACTAACCATAAACCTAATTCATCTACTATATCAAAATGAATTACTACTTGACATTATAAGTATCTATACCTGCATATTACAATTACATTACCTTCGTCACTATGCTTTCTGAAGCCCACTTCCTGTAAATCAAAAGCTACCATAGAGCATTGCACATTAGTACCAATAATTCAAGTTGCATCTTAGCCTCAAGATACTATATTCTGCTAAAAAATCATAGAATAATTATCTACAAAACCTTACATTTTCGTTAAAACTCATAATTTTCACACAAAGAACTCCACTTTAACCATTATTCAACACCAAAACTCACATCAATTTCAATAAAAAGGGGTAAAATTTTACACCTTCACAGATTCAAGAAAACATAATTCATCACTCAAGGACAACAAAATCACAAATTCCACACACACTTGACATATTCACACACATGAAACACATCACCAAGAACACATCACACTCAAACTCAAGGGTCCACAGAGCATCCCTGACAGGAAGGATATCGGTGCATTGCGCACTACACCGAGGGTCCTATCCTTTCCCATCAGTTTCCTACACCATCGACCTGACACCATCTAACAGAAGAAATTCAAGTTCACAACAATGAAAAAAGAAAAGTGAAACTCAAGACACACAGGTCTAAGCGCAAGGTTACATAGTGAGCACACATAGTGCCCAGTGTATGAACCTATGCTCTGATACCATGTTGTAACGCCCCGCCGTACTAACCCCAAAGGACAATTAAACAATAATTACAGCACAATTTTTTTTTTTTTTCTTAAGATAACATAACATACATGTAATACACATTAAGTCATGACATGAATTTCATTTAAGTAGATTCATTAACACATACATCCCTTGGGGTACACGAGGAGTCATTACGAGACTTAGACCCACACAACGACAATAAAGAATAAAATCCAAAAATATAATCCATAACAAAGTAAACATTAACAAATGTAACACATACATGAAGATTCATTGATAAGAAACCATCTGTGTACATAAATACAACATATGCATAATTAACTTAACACATTGAATAACAATTGCCACGGCCAATATCCACACCGAGTTAACATTACATTACAGTACAATGTTCTAGAGGTACAATGATACAAAAGTGCTTCCAAACATAAATGGAAACCATACATAAGATAACATGATACAAAATATCATAACTGGCTCCAAGATAGATACAATTCTGGAGTTGCCGCAACAGCACCAATTCGTACCTCTCGATCCTCGACTGGGGACCCAATGGGGTGCTTAGCACGTTCCACCCGACCATGTGAGTCCGAAGACCCACCCCCCGTGCTAAAGGGCTGACAAGAAATAGACCTCAACTAAGAACATCCAAACAGGGAACCACAAGACTCAACAACATACAAAAGTATCACAAAACTCAAGGATTACAATGACATAATTAACAACATTCATGAGTCAACATAATAACTTAAAGTCATAAATATTATCACATAAATCAAAGCAATGACCAGTAACAAGTAACCAAAAGATGATCATGAAACACTTCCAAATCAAACTGAATTAATAAACATAATACAATTCCAAATTGTGATTAAACAATACAATAACATCATATCACAACACCATAAGAGTGCAAAGTCAAATATCAATGAGATCATATAAGACCACAAAGTACACCAAAGATGTATCAAGGCAATACTCCATAATTCAATAAAAGTCCATTCAACCACAATCTAAACCAACTCCCATAACATACTTCCAGAGGAACACAATAAAGTAAAACACCTGGGCAACTAGGGGAGAGTGTCATCGCATAGTCCTACATGGGCTATCCTGTGCTCTTCCTCCCAACTGGAGGCGCCGGTCCCATCTATGGCTATCCTGTTCCCTTCCTCCCAACTGGAGGCGTCGGTCCATAGGGTGACTCATGCAGAGCCGTAAACCTCTAGTGAGGACGAGGTCACGACTTTGCCAACCACGACCTTCTCAGCCTTCCATTAGTCTACGAAAGCACTAATGAAGACGAGGCATCCATTTTTGAATCTTATAATGATATTACTACCCAACCATCCTAAGTTAATTATTAGGTTTTCACTTGATTACCAACTCACTCGTGGGTTATCCTGTGCCCTTCCCCTTAAACAGGGTGTCGGCCCCCACGAGGAGCGACTCTCCCTAGAGAGACAACAACATAAAAAACCAAGAAACCAAGGGTTGTACAAAAAACAAGAACATTATATCACAACTAAGAAGCATGCGAGGCATTACCCATCTCGCTATAAATACATAATCAAAGTCTCAACAATTCCCGTACAACCCTTTTAGAATCATGAAACCAAAACACTTGCCACATCAAGGGCACATAAAGAGAGAGAACATCAATTATCAATCATCTCAAGTCTCTGGAAGCCAAAAGAATGAAAACCCACAAATGAGGGTAAAGTGAAGCATCAAGAGTTTTTCTCCAATAATTCCAACACAAGGATAAAATTTCCTCAAATATGAGAGTAACTCAGAAAAGCCATAAAAAGGGAAGATTCATCAATACCCATCCACAAATCAACAATGGTGTCTTCAAATAGGAAGACACAAAATAAAAACAACCTTTAATTCAACGAAATCACTTAATAAAACCAAAAGCCACCAACTAGGCATTCCATGGGAGACCTCAATTTCCTCCTCACAAGATACCCGTGCAGTTGGTATACAAAAGACCTTTGAAAAAATCAACAAACATGACAACAAGATTTCCCTCGCCTCTGGAAGCCCAAAAATAAATCAAATACTCAAGAACTCATCAACAAGGGTAGACAAAGCAGTAAGAGTTTCCAATCAACTAACAACACAAAATTTAAGAAATAGAAATCCTTTCAAAACCCGGGAGTAGCTCAAGAGAAATTCACACCGAGACAACACCATAAAAATTATCCTCTACTCACCAACATTTCCAAGGCACCAAATTAAAGAACACCTTAAATACTCAACCACTCACAACTCCACCAAACACTCGCATAATAAACAACAACCATAAATTCAACAAGAACAATATTTAATAACCAATCAATTAACAACCAGAACTAAATAACTTTACAAATTACCCATCTAAATTACTCAATTAACTAAAACAATTTATGATAACCATCACAAGTATTCTAAAAGACTTATCCATAAAGAGAACTTACAAATCAATCCTTAAATGAATATAAAGGAAGTCAATTTTCAAAAGATTAAAATCCCATTTCACCAATAAACTATCCAATTCAAGAATACCCTAATCGATCACTAATCATGCCCATACATTTGAATTTCCCCTTTCATTTATCAACATAATTGAAAACTACTTAATAGTTGGGTATTTAACTCATTATCATTTCATAACTACTTATGTTCAAAACATTATTTCCACTCTCCTTTCATCATACTAACTTAACACTCACTTCCAATATTTAAATTAATTGAGAGAACCACTTAAGACCAATTGTTTATACTTTAAAATGACAATAATAACAATACTCTAAATACTTAAACTACATATTAGAACTTACCACCTTAAGATCTTAAATCTATCTAAATAAATTCCCACACATAAATACCTTTTAAAACCACTACATCTTTATATATTTTAATTCTTTTTGAGGAGGGAATGTAAAAAAAGAATAGATCTGCTCTAAGAATCCAACAAGTCTACAAGACTTAACTTCACCAAAAAGATAACTTATTTAATTCCAAAATAAATTTCATTTCCATAATATACACACTAAAACAAGAATGAAATAATCAATGTTGACATATATTCATAAATTGCCTTTTTACTATATTATACTATCAAAGTTCATAATTTAACAAATTAATAAATAATTCCTTTCTATTGTCATGTTTTCACTATATTACAATTTTGTTTTATTCATATCAGAAACAAAAGAATTATGTTTACAAACAGAAACAATTAAATTAACTTAACAGTGCAATAGGAATTACATAATATTATTATACGAATAAATAAATAATTAAATATATATATATATATATATATATTTAAACACTTATCAATCATTATCATTTAAGAAAAGAATTTTCGTTTTAATTTAAACGCATATTGAAACCCCCTTTCAAAATAAAAATACAAAAATAATAAAAGCCTTTCGGCCGCGGACAGTCCATGGACTGTCACACCAGCTCGACGGACCGCCGCGTGGACAGTCCACGGACTATACGCAGCAGTTCGAAGGACTGCCGCGCGAAGCCTCAGACGGCCGAATGGTGGGTACGGCCGAGGCCGAACCACCATTCGGTCGGCCCAACGTAAAAACAAAAAAATTAATTTTTTTTATTTAAGCTGTGGGAACACGGCCGAACACAGAGTTAATGGAATTTCATAAATATATATGTATAAATATAATTACATTTATATATGTATATAATATATATATATATATTCATCTATATATATATTTATACATATATATATGTATTTATATATTTCAAATACAAATCCTGATAACATAATGGATATATATAAACAGGGAAAAAATATACAGATGCAAAGTTCATATATAAGAAAATTATTTCTTTTCCCAGTAAAATACAACAGTAACAGTATTTATTCCCAAACCCAACAAATAATTTCATTTAAATAATCAACAGTCCCAAGCTCCCAGAAATTTCAATGTAATAATTGACAGTCCAGAACCCAACCAAGTTCCATTTTAACAAACAACAATCCCGATCCCCAGTTAAATTTCCATTGATTAAACAACAACCCAATAGATTTTCTTTCCACAAACATTTGAATTCCAACTGAGATGAAAATTTCATACACAGCGAAACAATTCCTATCAATGGCTATTTTATTTGATGCTACAACAAATAAATAAGAAAAGAACCTGGCGTCCTGCATTTGAAGAAGTCTGTAGAAGCTCTATCCCTCTTGCCGTTCCAATCCTCAGCCAACGATTGTTTCCCAGTAGTAGCTCCAAGATTCTCCCTCAACTCAAATCTTACTCCTCAATGAATTCTCAGAATAATAAAAGAATGCAATACTATAATAGAAAATTGACTGCCAAATTTCTCCAAAATCTGTTGGAAAGAGAATGCAACCACCCCATACCAACCAAAAATCCCCTAAATAAAATCACACACAAAAGTCTCTTCCATTCCTCTCCCTGTGAATACCAAAAGTCACATCTCAAGAAATAACTCAAAATAATTATTAATCCTCTAATTCCTTTTGTTGCCTTTTTCATGCATTAAATAAATTTAAATCCACAAAATTGAACTTTTATTTGAATATATATATTCATTATCTCCACAATACATAATTAATTACTTCCACATTAAAATAATTAAAATCAATCATTTGCAAGATTCAAAATAAATGTAATATTTTTACCACTACTACTAATATTTATCTATTGCTTTATTTATTTATTTTTCATATTCTCCAGTTCTCTTCGACTTCCAAATGCTCTATAGGTGTAGTTTCATTTCTTACTTTAAAACACTTCAGCTTCCTATCTCCTTATCCATTTAAATTTCTTATTATAATAATTATCTTTTCAAGATTATTTTGTTCATAATTATTATTAACTTCAACAATTTAAATCAATTTATCTAATAATATCACTTTTACTTTTAACGAATTAGTTTAATTTGATCATTTGTTCTAAACCATTTGATTTAATTTAATTGATTATTATTTTAATTTCTAATCATATTTTAAATAACCTTGCAAATCACTTATGATTTAATTAATTATTTAAACATGATTACTAACATATTATATTTTTCACAAAATCTAATAACACAGTAATCAATGAAACACACACAAATACTCACACACAAGTCCAAAACAACCGACACGGAGGGGCACTACAATGCACACAAAATAAGGCAAGATTTAATCACATAAAGTATTCAACAAAGAATCAAAAGAATACACAAAGTTCATAGATAAAGCAAACATGATACATACAATGAACACATGCAGCAAATACATGGAATACACGAAACAAAAACACTAAATACACAAAGAAAACACATCAAATATACGAAGAAAACATGCATAATACACACACACAAAAAATATAACGTGCACATGAAACAAAGAACAACAAATGTTAGTATGCGGAAATTAAAGATTTGAACTAACAAGGTAAAGAGACCTTGGTTTGTAAGGTTGTAATAATTACCAATCATCATCCATCAAACATACACCTAAAATTCTAAAATGATGAGATACATAGATCTATTGGCTAGTGAGCTACGTTATGCTAGGTGTCCATGCAATATGATGAGTTTCACAAGGTTAACAAGCTACATTATGCTAGGTAATTGATGAAACACATGGCTCCACTAGCAAGAAAGTTGTGTTATGCTAGGTAGCCATATAAAAATGCTCAAATTCATAGACCAACAAGCTTCATTATACTAAATCCATGGACTATTTTTCCAATCATGCTTCAGGGAGCACCTACAAGTTTAACGTCACAAGGGATGAATCAATACTTAATATCATAGGTGACAAATTGATAACCACACCTCAAGGGGCATTATAAACAACATCACCACCAAAGGGGTATGCCAATAAGTCAAATATCACAATATGCCAATGAAATGGATAGGGTGATATGCCCCTCCTTAAAATGCCAATATACTTGTTATGTTGATGTTTTAAGGAAAATAAGAGGAAAATGGGATCCTTAAAAAGAATACACACCTCCCAAAATCAGTTATCCTGTGTCCAAGTGTAAAAGCAAAGACAACCATGTAAGAGACTATCATGTTGTTACCATAGAAATAAATATGGTTGCACGTAAGATTATACCACCATGAATGACAATGAGCAAACCTATGAAGTTACAAATGCTAAGTGTTAGTGTTTTGTAGTGGTAGAAGATATTTTC
>VDFB02372759.1:0-19917 GCA_007258455.2 Sequoia sempervirens | reverse complement strand
ATGGGTGATGATGAGAACATTAATACTTTCATGGAAAGAGTGAATGACCTTGTGTGTGGTATTAGATGTGCTAGTGGATAGATAGATGAATTTGAGATTGTTGCTAAAGTGCTTAGATCCATACCTAATTCTTACAAAGTCAAAGCTAGTTCTATTGAAGAGCTCCAAACTATAACAAATATAACCAGACATATGTTGGTTGGTAAGCTGTCTGCTTTTGAGTTGAGTGAATTTGGTGATGCCCCTCCTAAGTTTGAATCTACATTTAAGGCTACTACTTCCAGAAGAGATAGACATAGATATGATCCAAGTGAGAGTTCATGTAGAAAGACATTCAAGTATGAGGATGAAATCAGACAGATTGAAGAAGAAGAAAGAGACCTGGAAGAGCTGGAAGCACTTATTGTCAAAAGAGTACCAAGAGGAAAAGGTAATTATGAAGGAAAATTTCCTCTTAAATGTTTTTCTTATAATAAGATAGGTCATTTTGCATCAAGGTGTCTAGAAAGAACTCCTAAACCAAGACATAATAAGCCTATATTTCAAAAGAAGTGTTATTATGTTGCTGATGAAGCTGTGTATTTATTTAACTGACCAAGGAAAATAGAAGCGATGATGAAAGGGTATTTATTGCTATCAAGGAAAACAATCATATATCTATTGAATTTGCTAGTTGTACAAATGTGGAGAAATCCCTAACTGCTTGAGTTGAAGAGAAAGATGAATGGGTGATTGACCATGGATGTTCACATCATATGACAAGAGATAAAAGCAAGTTTGTAAGCTTGGAAAAGTATGATGATGGTGTTGTGAGATTTGGTGATAATACAGCTGGTGTGATCTATGGAAGAGGATGCATTTCTCTTGATGGTAAGCATAATACTGATGATGTTCCTCAGATGTGTAGGCTACTCAAGCATAATATTTTGAGTGTTGGTTGATGACATAAGGATACAATCTTAGTCTGCTGATAGAAAAATGCAAAATATTGAGTTCCGGTGAAAAGAAATTGTAGGTACAAAAATAAGTGCTGAAATATCTTTCATTTGAATGCTACTAGTAAAACTTGTTTGATTGCTCAAGTTGATGAAAGTTGGTTGTGGCATAGAAGAATGTGTCATGTTAATTTTGATAATATTGTCAAGATAAGTTCTACTAAGGCTATGAGAGATCTACCCGCTGGTGAAACCTACTGACAATGCCATATATGCTAGGAATGTTAGTTAGAAAAGCAACCAAATTTTCTGAGTAAACAACATTGTTCAAATGAATTTGTTAGAACCGGTGTATACTAATTTGTGTGGTCCCCTCTAAGGTCAGAATTCTGGCCAAGTTACAGGTATTTTATGTTACTCATTGATGATTATTCTAGAATGGTATGGGTTGCCTTCTTATGAGAAATTTGAAGCACTGAAAATTTCAAGATCTTTAAAGTTATGGTTGAGACAGATAAGTTTGAAGATTAAGTTTTCCGAGATCGATAGAGGGTGGTGAATTCAATTTCTAGTGAATTTAATTATTTCTGTGAAGAACATGGAATAAAAGAGACAATTATCTACACGTTGCACTTCAACAAAATGGAGTTGTGGAAAGGAAGAAAAAAATTTTAAATTGAAGATGCTGCTAAAAATGATGCGAAGGAAATGTCCCTCATAACTACTGGAGAGAAGCTATGAGTGCTGCTATGTACACCTCAATTGGGTACAAATAAAAGGTGATACTACTAAGATCCCTTTTGAGCTATGGATTGATCAGAAGCATACTATTAAATATTTCAAGATATTTGGAAGCAAATGTTTTATCAAGAGAGATGAAGACATAGGAAAGTTTGATGCAAGGAGTGATGAAGGTATCTTTCTGGGTTATTCTACTAAAAGCAAGGCCTACCAGTGTTACAATAAAATATTGAGAAAATGGTTGAAAGTGAAAATGTCAAGGTTGATGAAGACTTAGGTACACCATATAGAACCTATGGATATGACTCTGATGATCAGGATGAGAGTACAAACCAAGGAAAGCAATTTTAGATGACAAATCAAGTGTGAATCAATCCAGTGAATCGGGAGAATGAAAAAGAAGGAGAAACTAGTGGAAGCACAAAAGAGAGAACACAAGAGTTTGAAATTGAAGAACATCCTAAGAAGACTCTGAGGTATGTAAGATTGAATCATTTGGAAGATCAGATTATAGGTGATAAGAACAAAGGTGTCTAGACTAGGAGAAAAATTGTAGAAGAATATTGCTTGATTTCAAAGACTGAGCCTACTAGTGTGAATGAACCATGTAAAGATGAACATTGGGTTGAACCAATGAAAGAGGAGTTAAAATAGATTGAGAAGAATGATACATGGATTCTTGTTACCAGACCTAAGGATAAGAATGTCATTGGAACTAAATGGGTCTTTAGAAATAAAATGAATGAGCAAGGTGAAGTGGTTAGAAACAAAGAAAGACCTGTATGTAAAGGATATTCTCAGATGGAAGGAATTGATTTTGAAGAGACCTTTGCCCCTGTTGGTAGAATTGAAGCTGTAAGATTATTTCTTTCCTATGCTACTCACAAGAACTACAAATTTTATCAGAATGATTTCAAATCATCTTTTCTAAATGGAAAATTGGAAGAAGTGCATATTGAGCAACCTAATGGATTCCAGTTGACTGATAAGAAAGATATGGTGTGTTAGTTGAAGAAAGAATTGTATGGACTCAAGAAAGCCCCTAGAGCATGGTATGCAAGATTGGACAAGTATTTGATGAAGCTTGGATTTAAATAAAGGCACCATCGATAGTAATTTGTATTTCAAGATTGATCATAATGTATCATTTCATTGTTGAAGTCTCTTTGAAGTGGATGACATCATTTCGGGAGGAGTACTCCATGGTCTAGTAATGAAGTTTGCTAATGAGATGCACAATGAATTTGAGATGCTCCATGATTAGTAGAGATGAAATTGGCTTTTGGGACTAGTAAATTACTCGCTTAGATAAAGGGATATTCATTCCAACCAAGTATGTGAAGGAATTGCCAAAGAATTTTGGTATGGAAGATCCAAGCCTGGTACACCCATGGTGACTAGATGCAAGTCGACAACAAAAGATGACTCTCCTCAAAGAAAACTCCACAAGATAAAGATCAATGATTATGGATTGTTGTACTTAACTCAAAAATAGGCCTGATATCATGAAATACTGTATGTATTATTGAGAGATTTCTCAAGCTTCGATCCAAAGGAATCTCTATGTGATCGCTGTGAAGAGAATTCTTCAGATACTTGCCACTTGAACCCAGCCTATGGTATCCTAAAGATGATGATCTTACCTTGAGTGCTGCCTTTATTGATGTTGATTGCAGGAGATGTGTCGATAGGGAAACAATTAGTGGTGGAGCACTTTTCTTGGGTAAGAAGTTGATTTCATGGTTAAGCAAGAAGCAGAATTCCATTTCTTTGTCTAATGCAGAGGCTGATTACATTGCTGCTGCTAAAAATTGTACTCAAGTCCAGTGGATGAAAAAGATGTTGAAGGATATTAGAGTTGTGTATAATGATCCTATTGCTATATTCTATGATAATTCAAGTGCTATTAATATTTCCAAGAATTTGGTGTTGCATTCAAAGACAAAGCATATATCTATTAAGTTTCACTTTTTTGAGGGAGAAGGTAAGTGAAAAGGAAGTCGTGAGTGGGAGTATGTGCCTGCTATCTCTTGCCTCAAGCCATTTGCCTTGGCTGGGGATTATTTTGAGTATTTCAGAGGGAAGTTAGGCGTGATTACTCCCTCCCACTAGAACTAGAACTAAGGATGCATTGTATTACATCATTTCATGCATTTCCATGGTCATATCTTGTTTCAAATTGGATTTGGGTGTCGCTACTCAAGTGGAGTAGTCGACAAGTTCGATGTTCTATATGTGGTTCGAGTTTGTGCGAGTTGTGAGGATCTTTCATTGATGTTAAAGGGGAGAAACAATCATGTGAAAAAATTGGTGATTATCTAGGGAGCAAAGAGCCTTGGTGGGGAAAATATCATGTGAAAGCATGAGGAGAAAAATGAGTCAAATACTAAGGGAAGCGCAAGTGTCGCAGAGTTAGTTGCATTGATGGTGTTTTTCACATCACAAGTTGCCATCAATGCCAAAGGGGGAGATTTTGATATTTTTTCTCTTTATTGTGTTGTTAATATGTGGTTGTCATTAATGTCAACACCATTAGCATTAATTCATTAGAAGTTGTATATGTCAAGGATATTAATAAAATTGTAATGGAATGAGTTGTAGGTTGTCAGTAGTGAAGTGAAGTTTAGTACGTCGTAAAAGTTCTATATGTTGATGATCGTGAGGGTTGTGGAATAAAGGGGTTTATTGCTGAGTGTAATTTTAGTTTATCCATCTCTAAGTTTTAGGAGATCCGTAAAGATTTGATTGAGTTGGCGAAGATTTTATTCCGACAATTTTTCTATTGCTTCAGCTTATGTTTCGGATTGAAGATGAGGCTATTTCGCTATCTCAGCTGTTTTGGATGCCTTCAATGCTTCATGATGTTTTGGATTTTTCTAGATCATTCTCTATCTTGTTGCACATCCGCATTGATCGCCAGGTTTGTGGTTACGCTTCTTGCGTATTCATGTTTTTCTTGTTCTTGGTCGACATAGTGTTTGTAGCATGTTGTGGATATTCAAGGAGAAATTAATTGAAGTATTTTTCATGTTGGAGATGTTGATTTGGGTATTCACTAAGTTGTGGCCAACCTTGGTTGATTTGCATTGTTAATCTTAAATGTTTTGGGCTGAAAATTTATATTCATTTTATTATTTTGTTGAAGCTGACATGAAGGGATGAAATTTCTTGTTGTAGATATATAAGAGCGATTGTTCATTCAAATTGAAGTGTGAAAGGGAGTGATTTTGTGCATGTATGTGAATAATGTCATAATCATTCAAAGGTAGAGCAAAGAGTGAAGAAGATTGAAGAAGTGTTTATGTGCTTAACCGAAACTGTGATCAGGCATTAACAAATGTTATTTTATCAGTTCAAATCCCTGCAGATGTAATTCGATTCTTTTTGTAAGACAATGTGTCTTCCTTTGGGTGGTTAGCCTTGTTGTAATTGAGCAGTGTGCTCTAGGCGGTGTGTCTGAATACATGTTCATTTCCCATATTTCATTTTCATTATACTTTTAACAAGGTATAATCTTGTGGACTAACCTCCACTATGGTTTTTCCCCTAACATGGTTTCCATGTAAAAATCTTGGTGTTATGTGTGTTTCTGATGCATTGATGATTTATGCTTTCATGGTTAATTATCATATATGAGAATAAGGTTAACAAGTTGAATAATTTTTGAATTTATGTGACAACTTATTCACCCCCCTCTTAGTTTTCTACCCTTGTGTTGCCAACATGTCAAACATAAGCCTTTGGAGACTTGGGTATTTTAGTAATACAATAGGTTGTGTTCAATTTATATTCTCTGCAACCTTGGTCCTGGATCTTGATATTAGGATTAGCCTTCGGGGTAGAGGGAGTTGGTGTGGTGGAAGATGAAGGAGTGGACATGGATGGTTTGGTGAGTGTGGATAGATTGATGTATTTGGATGAAGAGGATGTTGAAGCTTCCTAGTTAATGGGAACTTGATGTTCTGAAATACCCCTTAGATTGGTGCAATACTAGAAGGGATCAGGGTCTTCATATATGGTGATTTTGGTGTCATCAAAGGAAACTTCAAGCATTAATGGTTTTTCTTTCTCTTTCCTTAGAGGGTATTTCTTGGATCCTGGTGTTTGTTCTTTTCAAATGCAATGCCAAAAATCTTTAATCTCAGTGATCATCAATTGATCACGTATCTTTAATGAAATACACCTTACAAAGAATCAACGTGACATCTGATTGCCATGTATAATCACCGCGTCGTCTTTCTTCTCAAATAGCGAGCCAACACATAAATCTAGGTGTTCATAATTTGGACCATAATCTATAATGATTGCACCTATATTCTAGGAATTAATGCAAAATAACATGTAATTAATGAAGGTGGCGAACTACCTATGTACTTGGCACCAACTCAAGCATGCAATTTCTTTTGCAACACTCCACTTCGCATCATATTACAAATTTGGTAAGGACATTGAATTAACGAAATGGCATTGGCACACAAGGAGAGGTAAATTTTGAGAAACCAAGACACATTTACCAAGGGTTTTAAATTTGTATTATGAAAGATCACCATTATTAACTATGTTCTGAATAATTGATACTTTGTTAAGTGTTTCTCAAGCTGAAAATCTTGATAATAGTATTTTCCATTCAGAAATTGAAATGTTGATTATTCTCTAATTTGTTAAATTTAATTGAAAATAAATTGAAAATTTATAAAACATAATTTTTGGTTGAATTTAACCCTAACTCACACACAAGACACATATTCTGAAAACTGCATAACATATTATACAAAGTGAGCACTTCTAATGCAATGGCAGAAGATGAATTCAAGTATTGCAATTCACAAGCCGTACCCATCAACGTAGTGGTTGCAGACACACATATGGGATGGTCTTGTGACATTGAAATCCATTCACGACTATTACAAGAGAATGCTTCTCAATGCACCAAGAATGTTGTGGAAAATGGGTTACTTCTTGTAGGAGGGTTTTAACCAGCAATGGAGGCTCCTGAATTAGCTATGCAATGTATCAATCATTACAACCCAACCAAGAGGATTGTTGAGAAAGAAGGGAGAATTTATGCAGAATTTTCACTTAAAGGAATCATGTACACATTTGTTCTCCCCATTTACACATAGTTGTTCAATGTTGACATGAAGGCTAAAGCCAAGACATATCAGAGCACTGAAAAGAGTAATAGAGAAATTATGAGCACACAATGGTGCCAATATCCAATTACACAATAAACCAAGGTAATTCAGAGGTCTATGTTTAAACAAGAAATGCAAGATATTATAACTTTTCTTAGCAAAGTAGTTGGTTTAAGAGATGCAAGCAAATTCAAACCCTGGATGTTTGTGATAATATTTCGCATGATAGAGGGTCCTGTGGAATTACATTGGGGAAAATTGATAAGCAATAGACTACATGAATAAATTACTACATTTACCAAAACTATATGCTTCTACATGTCATCGTATGTTATTTACTCATGTGCTATGAGAGACACTAAAAAAGGGTTAAAATAGATTGGTACTCTAGGAACAAAGGTTGGCAATAGTTTCATATATGCACATCTACCCTAAATCACCATCCATGGGTATAAAGATGATTATAGGAAAGTTAATGATTTGTTCTCCATGAAATTGGTAAGAAAAATGGAAGGTGATAAAGCTAAAAGGTTATCCCTGGAAGCACAAAGTTCCATTCAGCCAATGGAGGTTGGTACATACAGTTCCCAACTTACTCCTACATTAGAGTGGAGGGATTTTATGGAAACCCATTCATGCTACACAGGTATCCTACAGATAAAATTGTTTTACTAGAATTAGTGAGATAGTTAAAACCATCTCAGGCTCTTTATAGCCATGCTTGCAAAGAGGCCTCTTTTAAATTTCCCATTACAGTTTGTAGACATGCATAATTAACATTATGCATTCGATTAGATTTAGTCAAATTAGGTCTCACATTAGGCCCATTCATCACTTTCATCTATTCATTAAATAATCTCATTTCCTAAGGTCATTTATCAAATAAACATTATCATTAGCCTTTTAATAAATCAAACATCATCACTTTAATTAAATAGATCAAACATTTATTTAATTAAATCCATATTTCATCCTTTTCTGATTTAAATAAATCAAATATTTAAATCCTAAAGGTCAACTCACCTAATCAGCATTAAATCAGCATAATCATCATTTATTTAATCTAACCCTGATTAAATATTAATCTCACCCACTTGCATTCTCTAGATTTGGCCACTTGCACATGAAATTGCATTTAATTGATTTATCAAAATCTTTATTTTCAACTTGGCATAAAGGGAGAATATTCTCCAAGTTTGAATTTCCCCCCAAGTGGACATGTACACCCAACAGAGCATTTATGAGGCCTTACATGCCTCTTACATGTCCCCTTCCAAAGTCAAACTCAGCATTTATTGGAAAATTTGAATTCAAATTTTCCCTCTCATGGGCACTCTTCCCAAATCTTGCACAACCATTGGCCTATCATCACTTGACAAGTGGCCTTATCTTATTGGCTTAATCTTAGTCCCACATGGGTCTCTCTTTAACACTTAGCATTTTGAAAATCTATAAAATAGAGGCTTCATCTCTTATCAAACCCTGGACCATCTCTCCACAATCACTCATGCAAAGTGACTCTCCATTGGAGAACTGATTTTGTTCATCATCACTCTACCATCTTCATAGCATTTTCATCTTAAGCTTTGATCAAGGATTGGGAAAGGGTCACTAGCACATGTGACACCAATCCACTATGGAATAAAGTTTTGACTATGCTTTTATATGCTTACATTTGATTATCTTTGTTTATCTAATTTGCATGTTTCATCACAGTCAAGTATTTCATAGGGATTTCAAATCTAATGTTTTGCAAAGGACTAACATGATGATGTTATGTTAAAATTGTTAACCATTTGCATTTACGTCCAATAGTAGGAAATTATAAGTGTAGTACAATTAAAGTAACAAACTTGTGTGAAGAAGAATTGAGGACATACCATTTTGAAGAGTTCCCACTCTAGAGAGTTTATTATGATATAGAAGGAAATATTGCTAAAAATATAACTAGATTTCATTCTCATGTGCCACATTTAGAGGATTATTGGCTTAACTGTGTAGACAAGCACATGGTAAGAAGAAGAAAATATGAAAGAATGACTAAGATTTTCTCATATGCTCAAGATTTATGATAACCCAGATCAATTGGAAGAAGATGATAGTTAGGTGTTGAACCAATTCTACAATGATGATAGGGTATATGATGAACCCATCCTAGACCCAAGTGTTGATGATGAAGATATGACATCAGTTGATGAGTTCACTAGACCAGTCTTAAAGTATACTCAACACTGGATTGATGATTTTACAAAGGTTTGAGAGAAAGGGGAATTGAGCCTATCTTCTTAGAAGATAAAAGGAGGAAGCAAAGAGATGAGACAACATTTGAAAGTGGAGAGCCTACCAAGAAGAAAAGAAAGACTAGTAAGGGGACTCCAAGTATTAGAATTGAAGAAAGAACCCCTGAAACTACAAGACACGAAGTTTCCATAAAACCATCTGATAAACAGAAAGATGCAGAGATGGGTAAAGATAAATCAAAAGTGAGACCTAAAGGTGCATCTTCCTTTATAACTAAACCAAGAACAAGAGTAATTATTGATGAAGGAATAGGAGCAACCTAAAATGTTGGTGCACAAACTAGGTTTGCATCTCAAAGGGATGCAACATTGTTTACCTCTCCCCCTTCTGTTAATATGGCTAGTATGAAACAAGCACTAAGCACTAGGAGGGACTCTTATCGCTTTAGAGAAAATTTTTGAAGAACATGAAGCTAGAATTAGAGAACAGATGGACAAATGGGGTGCTATGTGGGAAAAAGTGAAAGAAAATAAGTCTAAAGACAAACCCATGGCACACCCAGTGATAGAAGAAATTCAAGATATAGGTTCTGACCCCATAAATGTTGAAGAAGAGTTTATTCAAGGAACACTCACCTTAGAGGTAGGAAACCCTAGCGTACTTGAAATGGAAATAGGGGAGACTGCAAAGCAAGATCCTATTGATGAAAGAATTGTTGAAGATACTCTTGATTCCTAGCCTTCACTTGGGAATGTTCCAAATATTGATGAACATTCACAGGTCTTTGAAGAACTAGAGAAAGGCCATGCTAAAACTAAAATTGAAATTGAAATTATAGAAGAAGAAGCTACACAGTTTGCAAAAGATGGAATTGAAAATAAAGAGAATCCTGATGTAGTAGTAAATAAAGAAGATAACGTTCAGAGAGATGAAGTTGAAAATTTGGATAGATAGGAAAATATAGGTCTTCAAATAGAGGAGACAGTGTCAAACCCTACCAATCCCGAATGTATGCCACATATCATTGAAGAAATTCCCATTTCAGAAAATGTGACAAATCAAAGAGAATAAGTTCTTGAAACAAGTGGTAGATAGGAACAGAGAAATGTTACAAAGGTATAGCAAGATGATGATACACCTAATTGGTTAATCAGGGAATTAGCTTCTCCAATAGAAGTGGAAGTACTACCTCTGAATCTCAATAATTTTATACAAGAAGTAGGTACTCCTAAACCTAGGCAAAAAATAAAGACAAAGCATGTCATATAGAGAAATGCAAATGGCAATAGAACCATTTAGATAGCTTAATTCAATAGTTGATAAGGATAGACATGAAATGTATTTCTAGCAGCATAAGATATGCCGCTATTAATAATGGACACTCATCTTGGAAGAAAGAGTTAGAGGAAATGAAAGTGAATTTAAATGCTACTATTGCCAAAGTGCAAAAATACAAACAAAAGAAAAGAGAATTGAAAGAATGGGCTGCTACCTTGGAAAAATTTATAAAGTCATTAACTTTATCTAGTCGAGAACAAGTTGAACTACCCCAACATTCGGTGTTGATGTCACAAGAACAAGTAGATACAATTGTAACAGTTCGTCATAAAATGAATATGTTTGAAGAATGGATTGAGTATTGGGTAAATCAAGGAGAAGAATTTATTATAGACGCAATAAGGAAGTACAAGGAAGCATACCAAATTAATCCAAAGAAGAGTTGTTAATATAAAGGTAATACAAAGACACATCAACTTCCATTGCCGTAAAAAATGGAAGAAACAGTTGAAATGGGAAGGCGACATGTTAATACAATGTATTGAAGGATTTGAAAAGGTCACTGTCGAGTGCAAAAAATTGATTAGTGAAAATCAAGAATTTATTGAAGTACTAACACGACAAGGTTTTGATCACCAAACAATAGGATAGGAAGGAAAAGAAGCTAAAGCCGTCAAGGAATGGATAGAAAGAATAAATAGAGATCCTATTCAATTATTGATATAGGAAGTCATTGATGAGATAATACGGTGCAAAAATACTATAGTCAAGTTTGAAGTAGAAAAAGCATAGAATACTCCAAGTAACTAAAGAATATATTAGGCTCAAGCTCACTTGGAGAGCAATACGAAGGATTTCAAAAGAATGCATGCATCAAGTATTAAGTTCTTTCCGAGAGTATCGATCAAAGAAAGGTGAAGGAAGAATCCTAGAGCTCAAACCCTGAGAGAAGCAAAAGAACCGGATACTGGATACCAAAGCATGATGAAGTTCATTTTGTTTCAATTTTGAGTTTGTAGTTTGATCTTGGTCCCGGTAGATGTTACTTATCCCAGTGTTTTGGAAAGAAACTGATAGCTTTGACAAATGTAAAGTGGTTGTGCTAGAGTATGAAGAAAAGTGTTGTTGTGGATGAAGTCAAAGCCTTGATTTATTCTAGAATGTTCTTGATGACAGTTGGAAAATGCCATGTGCTACATTTTAATTTGTTATTTCTGGTTCCCTGGATAGACTTTTAAGTTGAACTTCTAGGGCCTTGTTTCTATAAAAGGACGTATCCTCCCTCATTTTTATTTTAAGTTCAAAATTTTTGGATGTCGAAAGAGCATAAAATTTTAAGTTTTGTTCTTTTTTCCTATTTTCTGAACATTGTATGCACGTAGAAATTAATTAATATCAGAGTTTATTAGATAGCTACCTATCTCATTATCTTTTGTAGCTGATTTTGTTAGTTTGGCCTAACAAGACTCTATGTTGCACCATTTAAGGGTGCATACAAAACCTACTTAGTGTCCAAAAATGAAACCCCTCTCTTTAAAAGCTTGCATTGTTTTATATGTAGCTGTGAAGGAATCTAGTGAAGTATAAAGCGGTTTTCTCTGTTTTAATTGATTCTTTGGGGCATCCATGGAGAATAACTAGGAGAAACTTTTAATTTTTAGTATTTTTAATAAAAAAATTTAGAATAGATGTTTAAATATTTGAAAATGTTCCAAAAATTTAAATGAATGGAAGGAATTTTATTGAAAATCCTTTGTTTTCCATATGATTTGAATGCTTTACCGCCAAATCTACTCTAAGTGATAGAAAAAGAATTCCCAGGATATTCAAGGAAATTCTTTATTAAAAATATTTTCATTTCATACGTTATTCTATGAGTGAAGTGAAATTTTTACGAAGTGATTATAATTTTAGAAAAGTCGTAAAATAACCATAGTCCTCTGGCTAACAACAATATCACATCATTACCTTAGCAACCCCAGTGCAACCATGACCGGTTATCGAGACTTGGGATTGAATGAAAGCCAATCTTTGCCTTGTAAATGCAGAATTCCCCCTTAGGTTGTTTTTGTTCCATATCTTTCAAGAAGGATAGGATTTTTGCAATCTTGTCTGTGAAGAATTTATTTGCCCTATTTTATGCAAGTGAAGTCGTCGTCAACAAGAATTGGTGCTAGAAGGAGGGCCTATTGTTATTATTTTTGGTTTTTTTAGGGTTTAAACTAGATTTTCGTAGAACCATTAGATCTCAGTCTAGTGATCCTCGAGTGACTTTAGTCGAGCTTAGTCGTCAAACATCGTCTAGACCTCAAAAGTGTAGGAGTTTAAGTGCAAGTCCAAAGATTCCAACTGTTGTTACACCACCACCTCCCATAGTGATGGAATTCTTTAATGTGGAATCACTAATTCAATTTGTTGTATACAATGATTTACTGAAAAATCCTGACAAGTTGTGTCCTAAATATTATTTTCACAAAGATGCATAAGAACATATTAGTATATTCAAGGATACATGCTATAGAGCAAGGATTCAACACAAAGATGTTGTATGTAGGTTGTTCCCATATACTTTGAGTGATGAATTTTACTAGTGGTATATCAATATCAACCTACCTCATAATTCTATCAGATCATGGCAAGACATGGAAACTCAATTTTTAGCTAGGTTTAAAACACTGGCTGACCCTACTTTGTTATATCATTAATTCTCTCAAATCAAAAGGTTCGAAGGTGAACCTATAATCACTTTTAATGACATATTTCAAAAGGATTATTCTAGGCTACAAGCACCTTATGTAGTAGATAATTTTTCTGCTATTGTAGTTTATTATACAATAGTAGATCCTTTGACTGCTATGTTTGTGAAGCGAAGAGAAAATTCTCCCACTACTTTACTAGAATCATATGCCGAAGCCATAAGTGTGAATTTATAAATGAAACATCTTGGAAATGGATCATCCACAAATGGCAGAAATAGATTGAATATTTACCCTACCCCGAATGCAAATGGAGTCCCTATTGGTCATCCTATGCCTCCTAATTTTTATCCTACAGTGGTCTAGAATGGGACATTTCCTCAAAGTACTTTCTTTCAAACATGAAATATTCAAGCTTTAGTCCCTCACCTTGGTCTAGCTATTACAGAGCTATGTCCTAATAGAAATTATTTTTTCTCACAAACTCAAGAAAATCTAAATGTCAAAAAAATTTGAAGAAAAAGAAGACATGAAAGAAGTTACAACTCAACTCAAAAGATTAACCATAGAGGTTACACAATTAAGGAATCAAAATTTATATGCTTAGAATAATAATCAAAATTCACAAAACCAAATTTATAATGCTCCTAGGCCACCTAGACCTTGGAATACACACCCTAATAATAGGGGAGTATCAACGCCTTTAGATAATCCTGATTCAACTGATGAAAAATCCACATCAAAGGTGAGCTTAGCTGACCTCACAATGAATAATTGGTGTAGACTTCATAATAAAAATGCTCATGTTGAAGTAGATTGTTCACAATTCAAAATTGCTTTAGACATTTTTCTTGCTGCTACACATTACAACGAACATTGTGATACTCATCCTCCTAAAGGAAATGAATTAGTTCCAATAGGATATGACTCTACTCTAGTCCTAGAAATTTATGAATGTTTCAAATCACCCACTGTTATTACAAGTCAAGATCATGAATATGAAAGTGATAATTCAACTATGACTTTGGAAACATATACTTTTCCCTATTAGGATGAAAATGAGCCTCAAGAAGAAATAGATGAAATACACGCCTTCCAAATGCAAGCATCGTAAGGACATACCATGACATGGCACCAACACACACCACTGACTGATTACCACATTTATACTTTTGAGATAGACACACTGAGATAATTTATGAGGATTTAGGCATTTGAAGATTCAAGTGAAAGATAGTCAGGCTAAAGCAAAAGATAAGAACATTGTTCCCATAGTAGATGCACAAGTAGCCTTTTACAAAGGAAAATTAGAGTCCCCACCATTTTTGCTCACTTTGAGAATATTTGGTAAGAATATTCATAATTTATTAGTACACTCTGGAGTGTCTACTAACATGATGTCATTATCCATATGCCAGACATTAGGGTTAAATCCTAGAATTTCTTTAAAGAAATTCAGTCATCTTGACAAGAGAGAGGTAAATGTAATAGGAGAGTTGACTAATATTTACATGCAATTGGCTTTTGATCCTATAATCCAATATTATATTGAAATTCAAGTCGTAGAGATAACTGATACTTATGGTATGCTTCTAAGCAAAGATTGGTCTAAAACATTGAATGGATACATGGCCATTGATTTCTCACACATGTGGTTACCATGGAAGGGAGTTCCTAATCAAATCTAGATTGAAAGAGAACCACACATGAAATACATGATTACAGATTATAATAAAAAAAATGAAGTTTTATACATCGATGTAGAACCAAGAGTTTACAAAATACAAAGCTCAGGAGTTAAAATTGAAGAAGTTTTCACTTGTGATGCTAAGAAATATAATGAACCAATTCTTGGAACCGATGTTTTAATTGAATCAGATTATGATTCTTCTGAAGAAGAGAATAGTCCTTATGATAAATTTTAGAAGAATATTATTGCAAAAGTTCAAGAGAGCAGTAAAACTAAAATTTCACTAAAGAATTTGTTGTTGCAAGATTGGTGCAGGTTGCATAATGTTGCACATGCAAAAAACAACTGTATGATGTGTCTAGAGATAATTTGTAGAACTGAGAATTGATATTGTCTAGAACATGATAATGTCAAAAGAACTGAACCAGAAACATGTAAAAAAAAGGATCAAGACATACAAACTGAAAATATTTATTCAATGATATCAAAAAATGGTAAAGTATTAACTACAGATGATCAAGCCTAGATTCTTAAATTTGACGGATCAAAATCTAAACAAGGAATTGGAATCAGAGTCAAAATTATTAACCCACAAGGTAAGTCTTTTCTTGTCGCATATCAATTACAATTTCAATGTACTAACAATGTGGCAAAATATGAAGCCCTTATACATGGCTTGATCCTAGCAATCAAGAAGAAAGTTAGAATCCTTAAAGTGTTCGGTGATTCAAAATTGGTAGTTAAACAAGTCTGAAAGCAATATATTTGCCACTACAAGAAATTATCCAATTGCCAACAAAGAGTATGGGATTTAATTGAATATTTTGACGCATTCAACATTACTCATATCCATAGAAGATTCAATCACAGAGCTTATGCTTTAGCTACTACTGTTAGTACTTTAGAACCTTTAGAGACCTCAAACTTGAAAAGATTCATAGTTGAACTAGTACAGTTAGCTTTGGTTCTTGATAATTTCACTAATTTGCAAGTATTTGAAGATGACCAACACATATTGGAATTCATCACTAATTCTAGTATTTTCAAAGTACAAATAATCAAAGAGATAGATCACCCTAACGAAGAAATTCAAGATGAAGAATTGACTCAAGTCAAAGATAGTAACATTCCAAAAGGAATAATTGAGTTAGAACGATTGTTCAATATTGACTAGATAGTTAGACAAAAAGATTTACCTCAAAGTGACAGAGGAATATCTAAGTTATACAATTTGTATAGTAAAGAAGATCCTAAGAACGTACTCATAGGAAAGTTTTGTAATGAAGAAGAAAAGATAAATATTGCTCAGGCACTTAAATATTATTGAAAAGTCATAGCATGGACATATGAAGACTTGAAAACTTATGACACTTCCATCATTACACATACTATACCATTGAAGCTTGATGTGAAGCCTTTCCAACAAAAACAACATCCATTAAATGCACTCTTAGAGCCTTTAATTCAAAAGGAAGTTCAAAAAAAATTATTAGCCAAGATAATTTTTTCTATCAAACATTCTACTTGGGTGAAAAATTTAGTCCCTATAAGGAATAAAAATGGAGATATGCAGCTGTGTGTAGATTTTTAGAATCTCAACAAGGTGTTTGAAAAAGATAATTATCCACTACCCTCACTTGAAGAAGTGCTACAGATAGTTAATGGTTCACAAATGATGTCCTTTATGGATGGATTTTATGGATATAACCAAGTAATGGTAGAAAGGGAAGATCAGATGAAAAAAAAATTCACCACAAAGTGGGGAACTTTCACTTATAGAAGGATGTCGTTCAGATTGATAAATGTCGGGGCTACATTCCAAAGAGCCATGGACTATGATTTTCAAGAATTGATAGGAAAATCATCATTATTTACATGGAAGACCTTATAGTATTTTCTAAAGATAGAAGAGATCACGTTCGAGATCTTAGAGCAATACTACAGAAGTGTGAAACCTATGGAGTTTCATTAAATCCTAAAAAATGTATTTTCGAGGTGACTGAAGGTAAGTTATTAGGACATATCATTTCTAAACATAGTATTTCAATCGACCCAGATAGAGTGAATGCATTACTCAAGTTACTGCCCCCAAGAAGTAGAAAATAATTAAAGTCATATTTTGGTAAGATTAATTTTGTTTGAAATTTTATTATAGGATTCGCCGAAATAGTGAAGCCACTCAATAATATGTTAAAGAAAGATGCCAAAATAGAGTGGAAAAATGAAGCTAAGATCACCTTCGAGACTATAAAGACTGCAATCACAGAAGCACCGGTATTGGTAAGCCTAGATTATGTTAAACTTTTTTATATTTACTCTTTTGCTTCTGGTCACACTTGTGCAACAATATTAACATAGAAAGGAAAAAATAAAGAAGAAAAACCAATTGCTTTTATGAGTGTTCTATTCAAGGAAGCATAACTAAGATATATAGATATCGAGAAACAAGCCTTTGCTTTGGTCAAAGTTGTACACAAGTTTAGACATTACATCCTCAGAAGTATAGTCAAAGTTATTGTTCCAGATTCAGCGGTCAAAATGTTGTTAACACAGAATGAGCTCATAGAAAAGAGAGCTAAATGGATCACCATTTTACAAGAAAATGATTTAGAAATCATACCCATGAAGTTAGTCCGAGGACAAGCTTTGGTTAAATCTATTTAAGAAATAGACCCACAAATCTCAAGTCAACAATACACTTTGGATGAAAAAGATCAAGAAGATTGGTATTTAGACATTTGGCATTATTTAGTCAATCATACTTGCCCTAATCGTATACAAAGAAATCAAAGGAGAGCCCTCAAGATAAAATCACAGAGTTACATGATTAAGGAAAGAGCTCTATTCAAAAGAAATCATGAAGGAATTTATTTAAGATGTTTAAATAGAACAGAAGTTGGTAAAGTGTTGCAAGAATTACATGATAAATTTGGAACAACTCATGGAGCGCCCCTAACTACTACACACCTCATTTTGAGAGCTAGTTACTACTGGCCAACAATTTTGAAAGATACCTATGAACACATCAAACATTGTTATACATGTCAAACAACATCAGATAAAGGAAGATTCAATGCTCAACCATTATAGTCGGTGATGGAGATGCGTCCCTTCTCACAATGGGTGCTAGACTTTATCGAAACCATCAATCCTCCATCTTCTACTGGTCATAGATTTATATTGACTGCTACAGACTATTGTACTAGATGGATAGAGGCATGTCCTATCAAGCAATTCACTACAAATGTAGTCATCAAATTCTTGGAAGAGAACATTATCACCAGGTTTGGAATGCCATATGCATTGGTATGTGATAATGGCCCTACTTTTGGTTCATTGAAATTTTCTAATTGGGCATTTGAATATGGCATAACACTAAGATTTTCATCTAATTACTATCCATAGGGAAACGAATTAGCTAAATCATCAAATAAAATTTGTTGGATATAATTAGAAAATTGATTGAAAAGAACCCTAGGGAATGACATTCTTTGTTAAAATTCACCCTTTGGGTAGATCGTACTAGGATGAAAGTTGCATTAGAGAATTCTCCTTATCATTTAGTCTATGGGGTAGATCCTATACTTCCAATAAACTTAAAAATCCCTACTTGGCAGTTAGCACAAGAATATATTGGATTAGATGACCAAACAGAAGCCCAATTGTTGCAATTGATGCATTTAGATGAGATATGTACTCGAGCTATAGATCATTTTGTTAAGCATCAATATGTGGCAAAAAGATGGTTTGATAAACTAGCTAGATTAAAGGCTTTTAGAATATTTGATCTAGTCCTATATTGGAACAAAGCTCATGAACGTAAAGGTGAACATGGTAAGTTTGACAAATTATGGACATGCCCATACCAAATTTCTGAAATTTTGGGTGATAGTACTTATAGATTGAAGTCTTTGACTAGAGAAGATATCCCATTGCCTATGAATGGGCAGTTCCTAAAACATTATTTCCAGTCATAAGTAAATAGTTTTTTCGTAAATAGTTTTGTGTACATAGTTTTTTCTTTTTGTAAATAGTTTTGTTTGTATTTTTTTTTTTGCAAATAGTCATTTTTTGCTTTTTCTTTGATTTTTTTGGATGTTGCATCATTTTAATTTACAATAAGTGGCAACCTTTGAAGGTCTACAAGTCAATAGAATGACAACTCTAGAACTTTAATCTATATTCTAACTGAAAATAGTTTTCCATTTATAAATTGTTCGAGAATCATTCAATTTTTGTTTATACTCTGATTACCATGAATCATTCAGTTGATGTTGAGCTACAAATGAATACATTTAAATAATTCTATTAAAATTTTGGATAGCAATTGTTTGCATTAATTGAAAAATCAAAAGACTACCTTTGCTACCACTGTGATTCCCAACCTAATAGCGAGCTTCATTGCTTGTAAGTTGATAAAAGAGCTATCATTGTAATATCAACAATGAAAAGGAGCTATCATTACTATATCTATAAAAATAAAAATAAAAACTCATTAGGATATCCAAATAACTCTACCAGGGCTATGGTTACCTGACTAGCAGTAGAGCTATGTTTGGGGGAATTACGAAGATAACCTTGTTGGGGCTATAGATGCCTAACTGGCAGCAAGATTCTATCCCCGGTTGGCTTAAAAGGAATTGTCATATTATGTAGATTAATGCAAACAGTTGATATTTCTAAGTTTACTATGGCGGAAATAATCAATTGCACACACGTGAGCTTAGTAATACTTAACCTTGCATGTTAACTGAAGTGAAATTTGAATGTGGAATAAGGATCTTATGATTTATAATTAGAATAATAAAGAAAGTTGGAACATTGATGTTAGACCTAGAATTGACTTTCTATTGTTTTATTTAGTTTTGTTGGTTGCTAGTTGTTGTGTTGTCAAACAACACGCCCCATTTTACCCCTTAGAAAAATGTGGACCCCCTTTTTTTCCCTTTTTCCTTTGCTCTTTTTCTTTCGCTCGCTTTGGTGTTGTTTTTCTGCTCGACTGGTTGCTAATCTTTTCTTTCATTTTCACTTGGCCTCTTTGTGGTTATATCATTTTGCTTCCCAGATTTGGTGTTTCAGTTTGCTCACAATGTTTAGTATGTTATTGGAGTCCTAGAGTCCTATGTTTGTGTCAAAAGAATTTGTATCCTCATACGATTCTAGTTCTGCTTGGTATTTCATTGACTAGAGTTGTTAATCTC
>VDFB02372758.1:0-22689 GCA_007258455.2 Sequoia sempervirens | reverse complement strand
AAACTAGAGGATCAATATAAACTTATGTGATATTTCATCAAGATGGAGATAGGATCAAAGTGCATGTTATCAAACTACACTCATCCATTTACTATGTCCTATTGTTTAAAAAATGGTACAAGCCTATGCATCAAGCCCCTAAGATGGAAATTTATTGAAGTTCAAAATGATATAAATAAGCCCAAAATAACTCAATTATTAGATATCATAGCAAGTTATTGTGATGACAATTTATAATTGAGTGCAATTATAGTTGCCACTTACCAAAACAACAACCATAGAAAAACAAGGAATACCTAGTCAAATCTTTTCTTTGTGCAGGATGAGTTGGCCTTCTTTGGTTTGACATCTTAGCATGTCTCATTCTTATACATCTTTTTTCTACTCTAAATCTGTCATATAATTTTGCAGAAGTACTAGTAGATGAACTCATTCCTTTCTCAAATCCAAGGCAGACCTTCTCTTTAGGTTTTGATGGATTTTGTGATCTAACCAGTTCATCTAATATCTCAGAGCCACCTTTTAACTTCAAGCCTTTATTAATTTTCTCCTTAGCATCTTCTAACTCCTTTTTTAGAGAATCTTTCTCTACTTCCAACTTCATGCATTCATTAGATTTAGACTGTAGTTTTGATTTAACTACATCTTCTCTCCTTTTAGCTTCCTCTACTTGCGTCTTCAGGCTAACTATCATTTGATTAGATTCTTCAAGATTCTTAGTTAGCCTAACAATCTCCTTTTGTGCATCCAGTTTTTTACCTTCATTTTCCTTCTTTGAACTTTTAATCTCATTTAGAGCACAGATGAGTCTACCTTCAAAGTCAACCACTCCTTCACCAGAGGTTTAAAATTCTTCACCTTTATCATACCTCTCAAGCTTTTCATCAGAGGTCATTCCAAACAGGTCAAATCCACAAAAACTTTGATGTTCATCATTTGATCCGCCAAGAACATTTGATAACCTATTTTCTCCTTTTATGTGCAGATCCTTCTTAACCCTCTTTTTTATTCTACATTTTCTAGAGCCTTTCCTATTAGCCATTTTTGTGTTCACTTATCCAAGATTAACCCAATATGATTAATATTCTCCTAGGGAACCTAGGGATCTGATACCAATTGTTGGAACACAACAATCTACCAAGAGGGGGGGTGAATCAGTAGATCTTAAACTTTTCCCTTAAAACCTTTGTGCAAACTCAACCCTTAATTAATATTGCAGATTAATTTCTTTTAGTTCTTAATGAAGATTTATTAAACATGCAAAGAGATAAACATACACACACAAAACATCACATAACACATGATATATGTGGAAAACCCAAGATGGGAAAAACCATGGTGACAAATGTTGCTTGATTCTACTGCTCAAATCCAGTGTCAAAATCTAATCCTTCTGTTACAATGTTTTAAGGGAACCAACCCTAAGGAGGAAACAACTCACTGATTTAGGAGCTACAACTCCAAGGAGACAATAATCCCCTACTTTGAGCACCTACTTAGTTATCTGATGGCACCAACCAATCAGATCTACAAAAATAGTATTACAAAGTGATTCACATGAATCTAGCTCTATGTTACAAGTCTAGTTTGTAACTTCTCATACCTTGCTCGACATCCTTGCAAGAATCCTCTTTGCAACTATTGTTGCAAACTCAAGAACACATCCTCTCTTCTCTGCACTCTCCTCTTTCTGCACTCTCTTTCTATGCACCTCTCTCTTCTCAATGCATGCAGACTCTACACACTCTCTTTTGTTCCTTCCTGAATGCAAACCTAGATGATAATCTATGTTGTGTCTAGATTTCACACATATGTGCATTCACTATCTTCACTTGTCACTCTCTTTCAGTTCTTCCACTTCCACAGATAAAAATCTTAGACAATTTCTTGATTGTCTTCTACTTTTCCTTAACTCCATCGACTTGCAATCTCTACCTCGAGATTCTCACTCCCATTCAGATCATCTCAAACTTTCTAATAGGGTTTCCATATTTACTATATTCACTAGTAAGATGATAGATCACCTCGATCCTTGCACCATCGTCCAACTCATCATTAAGACATGTGATAGGGTTTACCAGATATCGCCATACCTCTGCATCGAGCTACTTCCACATTAAATTCTATCACAAGGAATTTTCCAAAATTGACTCTCTATCAATCCCTAGACTTGAATGCATTAAATACATTTCCTTCTTTGATCATTCTGATCCTAATATTTATCAATATAGAAAACCGTGTTGTCAACCTATCGATTAAATATCCAATTAGATTGTCACTAGTGTACTTGAACAAATTAAATTTGTTCACTAAGTCATTCTCTACTCAAAAACCTCATTCACATTGTCATAGCCATTGTGGATCTTCAAGTTTGAATTCTGGTCGTTGATCTTCTCTCTTGCACCATGATCCTATGATCCTTTGTTCATCTTGGAACCTTTAAAAAATCACCATTGGATTAAATCATTTAAACATGTGTCATCGATCTTAGGTTCAATATCAAAGCTCAACGCCTACTGCTAACCATTATATCTTATCCTTTTGATCCCCATCATCAATCTAGTCCATCCATTAATTGTCACTTTATATCCTCAGAGACACATTATCATATCAAGCTGAGACTTAGTAGAGTCACACTAATAAACACCATTCACTCTGACACTTCTTATGAAAGAACATGGACCCACATGCCATATGTCCTCCATGTCATTGCCACACAAATCAAAAAATTGATGTGAGTTAGTATATCAAGTAATCGCTGGATGCCACCTGTCATCATGCATCATCTTCCATCACTGCCACCTTCCTATTGGGTCCCACCATGACACTATTCATCTTCCATCATCGTGACTTTGTCGTGTTGAGGGGACTTAGAAACTCCTCACTCGAATACACATAATTCTATCCAATGAAGTTCTATCGGACTATCGAAGTGACCAATCATTTGGTCCTATTGATCTTTTTACTTCTCTTTAATCTAATTCAAACACTTGGATTTCCAATCGTGGGGTCCACCTGATAAGCTATAATCATGCAATTCATGAGGATGTGAATTTCCAAAGCAACCAATAATTTTCCCCACTTGTCATTACATGTCATCTACATCCTATGTCACTTCCAACCAAGCCCCGCCAAGTGATCACCATACATCATTATGTCGAAGGGACATCCAAGTAGCTCTCACCAAAATACACCTGTCTCACCAATCAAACTCTTATCGGAATGTCGAGGAGACACCTTAACAGGTCTTGTCAACATCCATCAATCTGTTCAATGAACCTTGGTGACATCATTCTCCACTAACCACGTGTTCCCTTTTATGCATGTAATATGACATGTCGGTTAGCCATTTATCTCCACTTGTCTCCCACGTCAAATCCTCTAACTGCTATAGTTGTATCAAAGGAACACAAAGGAATGCTCCTCCGAAACTAATTATCATTTTGATGGCACTTTATGGATTCTTCGAAGGGATACCTTAGGAACTCCTTCTGACATGTCTCTATCACCTTGAAGCAAGAAAAGTCTTTTCCAACCTAGAGCAAATGTTATCACTTACTTGTCCCACCAAAATCACCTCATTATTTTTTTGACCTTCTAGGATTGATCTACATCATTGATCAAGCATCATCACCATGTCTAAGGGACTTAACACTCTGTCTCTTTGAAAACCCATTGTCACTCTGATGTTCATTGTATCTTTCTTTATCGCTTCATTGACGAGACACCAAATTCAGTCTCTTTGATATAGTGTTATTGCTCCGGCCAAACACACATACTCCACCAACCTTCATAGAAGGGACTTCAATATATCTCCTATCAAAATGCGACCTTCTCCATGATCAAGAACTTATCAGTATGTCAAGAGAACACCATGGTAAATCACTCCAATAAGATGTTGTCTCCTTGAGCCATTAGATGTGTAACCATTGAGTGCTAGGAAAAGGGACCGGTTGCACACACAATATAATAGGCTTAAGTTATAAATTAAGGTACTTGCAATGACCAAATACAAGTCACTGACAAAAAATAATTTCTTCTTAAACGTTGTGACTGTAAACTTGTAATAACCCATTCTAAATTATTACTTAAATAATTATTATTGCAATGACACATGAATATATTCAAATTAAAAATACATAACTAAGAAGCTATAGTCAATAATAGAAGTCACATGTCTAATTAAAATGAGTCAAAATTTATATATTCAATTCGAAAGTTAATTACAATATCAAGTTTGACTTGGCTCTTAAGGCCACAAAGTCAATACAATGTACCACTATTACATCAAGGTTACATCTTAGACTAAAAATTATTTTATACATCTAAGGGTCCTCTTGACGCTTGCCTCCACTGGTGGAAAAGAACATGGTTGAAGTGTTTTACCACCCAACCATGAAGCTTACACTTCCTTGTAATTCTTCCAACTTGAATAATACCCAACCCTGCATAGAAAGTTTAGCAAAAGAACAATCTACAAGGTGGAATCTGGTGCGTGCCTATACATTAATTCATGCATTTCTATCTACAAGTTAGAAAAGAGAATGCAAGATCATACATTATCCATTCCATTTTAAGCACATGTCACAAGATTACTTTCATTGTATCTAAGTATTCAATTAAGAATAAAGAAAAAGCAGGAAACAAAGAAGGTATGTCACAAGTATGTGTATGTGTGTAGATGAAGGTATACATGCATACACATATATGTGCCTACTTAAGTTATGAATTTGTGCATACATTCTAAATTTTTAAACCAATAGATCAGATTTCTATCATTCAATGATGTTTCAGAATATCATATAGTCTATTAGCTTACATGAGGTAATAATTTTTAGAACAAATCTGATTGAGCAGTGTCCTACATAATGTTATGTTGTTTGTTTCAACCATGTATGATAACAAACTATTCTAATGTAATCACACATTTAATGATGCTATTTGCAGCTGAATAATCATAGTTTATAACAAAATAGTGTTGTTCATAGTGATCACATACTATTTATGAAAGAATGTTGGTTACAACTAGACAGTTACAAAACTATGTTGTTTCTAACTAAATAGTTATGAAACTATTTTGTTTCCAACTAAACATTTATGAAACTATGTTGTTTCCAACTAAATAGTTACAGAAAAATGCTAATATGTTCAATGTTTATAATGGAATGATGCTATTCAACTAAACATTTATAGAGCAATGCTATTTCAGCTAAGCAAATACAGAACAATTTTGTTTCAAGTAAAATGTTCACAGTTTATAACACATTGTTGCAGTTAATAACAAAAAATTCACTTTTTTCACTATTACAATGTTGTTTACAGCTAACTGTTACAGTTCACAATGAAACGATGCAATTTGAAATATTTTAGAGTTACAACTCCAGATTCTCTTGCTTTGTTGATCCAAACATATCATTCTAAAAAAATGTATATAAACTTACATGCAAATAGAGAACCCAACAAAACTGATAATAAATTTTGTAAAGAATATTTAAATGAGCTCAACGGCCTGCTAACCATTATCAATAATACTAAAATGTTCAGAAATAAAAATAACTCCTTCGGGCTCAGGATGAAACCCTCATTCAAAATTATCTAAAATATTTCTGTCATTCTAAGAATGACATACTATTTCTCAAAACAGGGTGGCTGAGGCCGTAGCCTTAAGAGCCTACCCTCGGCTATAAGGTAATCATCCCAAGGATGCTTGAGAGTTGTTCATGATGAATGTTGGTTTATTGTACAAAACATGCAAGCAATTAAGAGATCGACTTAATCTTTCAACCTCTGTCCTTTAAGGACTAAGCATTATGAAACCATGCAAACATTGCGCGTACAAATACTTGTGTCTGGAAGAAAACAATAAATTACACATATTACAATATGGCGACATAGGTCCATCGTCGCCCAAGGCGACGAGAAATCAAGTTAAGCTTTGACATATCCTTCGATCTAAGGAATTGAAGGTAGTGGCTTTTCCCTGAATGGGTGACCATTAAAAGAATAATAATAAGAAAAGTAAAATATACATCATAATCTTCTCAAAGAGAGATTCGGCCTACCCATAAAGGGTGGCATCGATTTACACAACATAGTGCTCTATTCATAGGCCCATCAAGATTTCTTGATAGCCCTGTGAAGAGCTTTCCATTCGACATACATGCTTCCTATGCACAAGACCAATGACATGAGTCTTACAAGGTATTTTACAGTCAGCCACCTAAGCCATGGATGTTACATGCACTCGCCAACCTGGACATAGAAACAACAGAGCCATGCTTATACATAAACGAATATGCAAAAAATACACAGGATTCTCAATGATAAAGCCTCATTAAAAACAAAGTATCGACATGATAGTGATTTGATTTAGCACAAAAAAATAGAAATAAGGTAAAATGGAAGGAAGAACAACATTTTTTATTGAAAAATCACCCAAATACCTCTGGTATCAAATATTTCCTTAAGCTTTTTCCTCAAGGCTTCAAACCACCACTCAATCACTATGTTTTTTTGTCGATATTTCCCCCAAGATAGAAACTTTCTTTGTTTTTACTACCCTCCACTATGGGCTATTTTCGAATGGTAATCGACATTGATTATTTGCCACCCCACTCTCTTGATTCAAATATTGCCATAATGCTTATTGAAGACCATGAACTTCATGGAATTTCCTCATGATTTTCATTTAGATTTGAAATAGTCCAATATGGATAATATCGGTTATCAAATTTAATTGATAAGGAATATAAATATGTATATGTATATATATATATATATATGACATTCATTTCCATTCACATTCGATTATAATTATTCTTTGGTTTATATATATAGATTATTTATCCAAAGAGGTTTTATGGGTTCCATATGCTAACATTTAATTAAATAAAGAGCTTTTATTTCATTTCGAGCATCACTATATATATGAACAAAAAGGGACTTTTACTTAATTTCATAAAATGAAATTCTTAACCTTTTTAATCATTCTTTAAAATATGGACTTTCATTCTCTTCTAAATTCTCAAAACATGGAATTTAAGTAAACAATTTAAACTTGAAATCATGAGTTTTCTTTTTGTATAGTCATTGGGACAATTCAAATAATGAAATTACGTTCTTCTATCTATGCAAGATGTTTGAAAGTCATCATGCCATTTGTGGTGTGTGCACCCAGATTCCATCTTAGCTTACCATTCGATGTGGATAAAAGATCCTACTTCAACGTTGTTCTCATCCTTCAACTTGTTACTCTACAACTACACACACTTGCACTTTCCAAGATTCATTAGTAAGTTCAATCCATAATAATATATAAGATAATTCAAAAAGATCACATAGTCAACGATGGTCAACTTCTTTCAATTTTTTCATAAATATCAAAATTTCCATTCAACATATTGAATTTCCTCAATATTCCAATTTATCAATTTATAATAAAAATACAATAAATTTGGGTTATGACATCCTTCCCCTCTTGGAAGAGACATCATCCTGATGTCTATTTAATCAAAATTAAATTATTTATGTCTATTTCAACATCACATCAAAGTAAAGCATATATGTCTATTTCAATATCACATCAAATTGAAGCATATATGTCCATTTCAACATCACATTAAAGTAAAGCATATATGTCTATTTCAACATCACATCAAATTGAAGCATATATGTCTATTTCAACATCTTATCAAATTGTCGCAAATCAAAACATCATAGTATCTCAATCCAAAATTTTCAAAAAAATTATTAAAGTCTCTTTTTAAAGAAAGAAAATGTGGAAAGGAGTGTTCTATTTCTTTCACATCCTCCCAAGTAGCACTGTCTTCAGAGTAATGGTCCCATTGGACCTTAAAATAAGCAATATCTCTTCTCTACAACTTAACGTTGCATCTATCTAGGATTCTAATGGGCTCAACTAGCACCACTCTTGGATCATGTACCTACAAGGATTGCCAATCAAGCACATGAGATACATCGGGATGATATGGCTTAAGTAAAGAAACATGAAACACATTATGAAGTCAAGCTAGAGCAGGTGGTAGAGCTAGTCTATAAGCAACTGGGTTAATCAATTCCAATATTTCAAATGGTCTCACATATCTCGGGGCCAACTTGGAAGACTTTCCAAATATAATGGAACTTTTTTGAGGTCTGACTTAAGAAAACTTTGTCCCTTATCGCAAACTAAGGGTTATGTTCTTGTTAGCATAACTTTCCTATCAGACTGCCACCTCCTTTAGTCTACTCTTAATGACCCTCATTTTTTCTTCCATTTCCTTAAGCATTTCAAGTCCTACTATGATCCTATCCTCAAGTCTATCCGAACTGATGGGTGTACGACATTTTCACCCATAAATAGCTTCAAATGGTGTCATACCTAGGGATGTGTGATAAGAGTTGTTGCAAGCAAACTCTACCAATGGTAAATATTCTTCCCACTTATATTGTTGGTACATTCAATACATTCAGAGGAGGTCATTGACTACCTGATTCACCCTCTTTGTCTATGTGTTAGTCTGAGGATGATAAGCCAAGCTGAAATTACATTGGGTTCCCAATGCGACATTTGGGGTTGTCCAAAATCTTGAGGTCATTCAGGTCTCTATCAAAAATGATAGTCTCTAGTACTCCATGCAAATGGAAGATCTCCTAGAAAAATTTCTTGTCCAGGTTCAATGATCCATCCTTAAGGTTTCCTGGAATGAAGTGAACAACCATAGTCAACTTATCCACCATGACCAAGATAACATCATGTCAATTCTTGCTCAATGGAAACTCTTGTACAAAGTCCATACTGATCACCTGCCATTTATACTCAGGTATGTCATGCAAATACAATAGCTCGACTGGGTGTGCATGCTCATCCTTGACTCACTGGCACTCTAAGCATCTGGCTACATACTCCACTACATACTTCTTGAGTTTAGGCCAAAAATATAGATTTCTCAATTCTACAATCATCTTGGATACTCTGTGGTGTCCTAAATAAGGTGCATTATGAACCTCCTCTAAGAACAACTTCCTCAACTATCTAGAGTTTGGAATATACATTCTTCTTTGGTATCTCAAAATTCCATCTGGTTCGATCTCATACCCCTCAAACTAATGATTTGATGGGTTCTTTGTTAGGGTACTCTTCACTCTCTCATAGTGCTCATCCCCTAGCAGATGCTAAATCACCTATTGTCTCAAATTAGACCTCGTCGAGACCATGATTGCCAGATTTCTTCATCTACTAAGAGTATTAACCACTCTATTCTCTTTTCCCTTTATATACTCAATTTTGAAGTCATACTCACTAAAGAATTTCAATCACCTTCTCTGTCGCACATTAAGGTTTGGTTGAGTAAAAATATATCTCAATCCCAAGTGGTCTATCTTGAGTTCAAATGGATTCCCAAAGAGGTAATGCCTCCACATCTATAAGGCATGAAATATTGTGGCTAGCTCTAAGTCAAGTGGTGCATAGTTTTCCTCGTGTTGCTTAAGCTTCCTTGATTCATACGCTACCACTTGTCTGTCTTTCATTAATACTACTCCCAATCCCTCTCCTAAAGCATACATCATAATCTTCTAAGAGAGAGGTTCAACCTACCCATAAAGGGCGGCATCGATTTACACAACATGGTGCTCCATTAACAAGCCTATCAGGATTTCCCGATAGCCTTGTGAAGAGCTTTCCATTCGACATGCATGCTTCCTATACACAAGAGCGACGACATGAGTCTTACAAGGTATTTTACAGTCAGCCACCCTATTTGTGGATGTTACATGTACTTTCCAACCTTGGCATAGTAAAAAAGAGCCATGCTTATACACAAATGAATATGCAACTCGTATAAAAATACACAAGATTCTCACACTAATACATTTGACTGCAAAATCCGACGAAACTGTCCAATGAAATATGTAAAATTTGATATTCGTCAGGTGCTTGTAAAATTTGATGTGTAATTTTCAATTTTTTGAAAGTTTATCCCCAAAATTCCTTGAAATTTCGATGAACCTGGGGTTCGTCGAAGTGTCGGCTATCATTTTCATCAAATTTTTGACAAACATGAAAAATATAAAAAAATCAAATTGTGGCCGACATAAAGAAAAGTGAGTTCGCACCTGATTTATTGCAATAGTGTTTTGCTCTACTTGAGATAGTTTGTGGATAACTAAGGACGATTTTCTTGGGAAAAATAAAAAAAAATTCAAGAAGATATCGCCAGGTTGAGGGTAGTCATTGTCTTTTTGCAGAATTCAATTGTGAAGTCAGATTTTTAGTTCCAGATTTGAAAATCATATTTTAAAGCAACATCAAATCAGATTTCATTTTTAGAGGTTAAAGGTTTTGAGAATTTCATGTTCAGATTTTGTTGTGTGGAATCACCATAAGATCACAACCAAGGAACAAATTCTTGTGACTATAATTATCTGATCCATAACTCTATTGGTCATGTGGCACAGTTGTGCTATAACAAATACATGATGCATTCAAGTGTGACCCAAGTTTAATGTGGCTATGTTGTGATAGAAATGGAGGCACTCATATAATGTAGTTAATTTAGGTTGTATAATATAGGTGCCAATCATCATTGGGTGCATTCAGGTTGTCTCAAGTTTAACAGGTTAGGATGTAATTATAGCATGATCGAAGAGTGATTACCTCTTGCTGCAATAAAGAGCCTATAACTCTGGTTGATATGAAGAGTGGTTGTGTTATATCAATTATGTAGTGCATTCAAGCACAACCCATGTTTAATGGGCTATTCTAGAGAGTGATCAAGATTTTCTAAACCTTATGAATGTTACTTGACATATATTTGCATAATCTCAAATTCCTTCAGAGGATTTTGAAGTATCAATGTATCCTATATAGGGTTTAGAATGATTTCTTTTAATTAAATAAATAAATAAATTGATGTATTTCCCTGTAATTAGATAATGTGGAGATCTCCTAAATCTACCCCAGCACACTATCCTCTTTGGCACTGTATTCATTACTCCAGCTACTAGGGTTTTGCATGTGACATCTTTAATATATTCATGACCGTGGCTTTTAAATAGATCTCAGTATTTGCTTTAATCCTTTTCATGGTAACCCTTGAGTTCCATAATCCACCTTCAATCTCTTCTAAGAACGATGTTTTAAGCTAGACTGCATAGTATGCATGTAAAGCAAGTCCTTCATACCTGCCATTGTTCCAAACCACCACTCACTGCCTTGCTTAAAATGTTTCCTCCATAAGCACAATAGCATTTTTTAAAATCATGGTTGCCAGTGATTGACCATTAAGGTCACCACTTTCATCATGAAGATACAATGAGATTTTTGTCTTCAAACTCAAGGCATTATGGAAGATAACATTGTGAATTGTTTGTTGTGTACGATTTAATTTTCTTGCACATTTACTACTTTGCTAACTTCCTTTAAGACTCTGGTATTGCACCTCAAATGCAATCTCAAACAACTCACTCACTATCACTTGAAGATTCCTTTCATGAGCATCCTTCTATAAAATCACACTATGCCCTATAGACTATACTTACTTACTATAGGGGACTCATTGTTTCATGGTATTGTAGTTCTTAAGATACTTCAACCTTATTGACACTACTTCACAGTCCACAAGGTATTATTCACTATTCTCCCATCTTTGATGAGTCTCAAAACACTACTCAAACATGCAATCCACTACCTCCATTATACATTAATGGCTAAAAGAAACATTGAACCTATGATTACCACTATTACTTCATTTGGACAGTCATTCCCTGATTGCATTTTCCTTGTCTAACACTACCAAAAGCATTTGAAAAACCCTTAAGGTCAGCAAGGGGGTAAGGAAACTCACTGTTAAAATCTCCACTTTACTATGCAAGGTTTGAGCTTTATTATCTTGTCATTGCTCAACCTCTTTTTGACTGGCCATTCTTCTTATCGAGATTGCATTTACAAATGTCACTAAGCTACATAGTGTGCTTGTTATTGGCTACAATCTTTAGATTGCAAGATTTTGTTATTACCTACAATGTCTCAATCTTTTGGTATTGCAACCTCACTAATCCGCTATAGTTATTGTTTATGTTTCTACTGAGGCCTAGGGTTTGTACCCTAATCATGCTCTTACCAATGCTTTTGTTGTTTTTTATTAGGGCTCTCTCAATGTTGAGGGCCCTAGGGATAAGCTCATCATAAGAAGTGACACATTGCATCTTTAACTAAAAGGATAAATCTGTATTGACATTAGCAATGATGATTCCGACTTGTTTCTCCTTAGGAATGGGTCACTTGCTCTTACTAGCTCGCTACCTCCATCGTTGTAGGAAGTTTGTAATCAAGTTCAATATTCTGATTTTAGGAGTCTTAACGGTTGGAAATCATAGTAAAATCAAAATTTAATAAGTTTTGGAATTAGCATTTTAAAGTGTTTTTTGGGGTCATTAACTTCATACTATCTTCTCTTTTGCAGGGGTGGTTGCATGCCAAATTTTTTTGGTGTAAAATATCAGAATTATTAGATTATGTCACCTGTCTATGAATAAAAATTATTGGAGTGTGAGTTTGATATTTTTTGAAGATCTAAATAGTCAAGCTTGGTAAAGAAAAATCATGTCGATAATATTAGTCTAGAACAAAATGAAGAGACACTTGATAGATTGTGGGCTAGATTGAAAAGAAAGGGTGATGGGAATGTTATTGTCCTTGCAATAATTGCAAGGGCTTAAAGACGAGATGAATTTTAATCACAATAGCTGAGAAACATTGTAGGCAGCATGGTCACGCTGAAGGGCATGATTATCGGCCCATTGGTAAGTTGTTCATTATATGTGTTTATATTGATTGAATTTGTAAATGTTTATATCATTTTAACATATATATATATATATATATATAATCACTTGATCATGATCATGGTTTATTTGTGTCTACCATTATTATAAAGGTGGGGCACCCTAGATCAGATGATATGGATTATCATGGCCCGAAGAATATGGTTTTGCAAGCAGACGAACATGGAGCTATGAAAACACAATTGAAGATGATTGTACGAATACATTGATCCATGACACATTTAGTGGCAAAGCTGATCATGATGATCAGAATGACTTTGATGATGTTCATGATTTACCTGTACTTGAGAAGGCATACGAGCCCCTTTATGAAGGCTCTGAAACAAATCTTCTCTCTGTTGTATTGTTGATGTTGAACTTGAAGGTTATGAATAGTTTATCAAACATAGCAATCTCACGGATGTTAAGGTATGCCATATATGTCATCTTTTTTCATCTATTTTAATTGTTGTTAGTTCATCACTAGTAAATAAAGGATGAAATATGTACCATTAATATTCTTTATATGAACAAATTATTTTTTGTTGTAGATTGATTGGTGAATTTTTGTTACCACCATCAAATATTTTACCTCACTCATATGGAGATTTATGTGCCATTATGAAATATATCGGAATGGAGTATCAAGCAATAGATGCATGTCCCAATGATCATATTATATATCATAAACAACAGGAATTTGCAACAGAATGCATGGAATGTCATATCAGTAGATATCGAATAGATCAACTAACAAAAAGGTGTCTCACAAGGTTCTTCGTTATATTCCCATTATTCCACGTATGCAACGATTATTTAGGTGCATAAGCTTAACACAATTTATGGATTACCATGTATGAAATATGGAGTATTTATCTTCAATTTGCATGGTTTTTGCATTTAGGGACATGGAGGAAAAATGGCCACACTTTAAAGAAGAACCTCAAGCTTTCATTGGGAGTGGATGGTGTCAATCCATTTGGAGAGTCGAGATTTATTTACTCAATGTGGCCTATTTTTGTTATCAACAATAACATTCCTCCATGGATGTCAATAAAGAGGGAGCATATAATGTTGTCAATGATTGTTCCAGGTATTTGTTTACATCAATTTTCTTTAACGTAGTAGCATCTCATTTGTCTTATTTGTTGCATAATGACTTATATTTTTTCATTCAATAGTCATGTACATTAATTTATATATATTGCAGTAAAATGGTTATAATAATTATGTAATAAGTTTATGTTCATTCAACTAGGTAAGTACCAAGTTAAAGATATGAATGTATATATCGCTTCCTTTATCGGGCATACATTAAAGTTATGGAATGGTGCCACTATGTATGACGTCTCCAGACCAATAGGACAAAGACAATTTCAATTCCATGCAATGCTTGTATGGACAATTCATGATGCCCCATGGCTAACACATTTTTGTGGTATGTTATAACGTTCGACTGCACTTTAACAATATTTAATTTGATGAAGTAGATATCATGCATGCTTTTAAAATAATCTATTCATTATATATAATTATAAAAATTGACATATTTAATCCAATTATATATGATCTTGCAGGTCTTCAAACAAAGGGAAAATTTGCATGTCCAATTTGTGGTCCAAATATGAAATCTTGTCATTCAACAAGTTTAGAAAGCAAGTGTTTGATGAGTATAGACACTTCCTCCATGAAATCATAAAGCTAAACTAATGAAAACATCTTTTCAATGGGAAAGAGGAGACTCATCAAAACCACGTAAGAATGTCACCTCTATGGAAGTTGGAATATAATAGAATTAATTGTCATGCTATACACGATCAAATTGTTTATCTATCATATATGATATGTTTTGAATTTATATTTTATATTGTGCCAGGTTTACTCATGTTGTAATTGACAATGATTGTCATTGTTAATTTGTTTAACTTATATGCTTCATGAAGGTCGTCAAGGCATTAATGGTCGGCTTCCACAGGGACTGAAAATTTATCCCAGACAATTTAGTAGGTTGCCCTACTATGTGTAGCTAAAAATTGTGCATTTGTTTGATACAATGCATATCAGAAAGAATATAACATAAACGTTACAGAAAATATTGGATGGAAAGCATGACAAAGAAAAAATTGTCAAAATTTATAGTGACATTCAGGAAGCCAATCATGCAATGAAAAATGTCATTCAATTAAATAGTGATGGAGACCAAATTAATATAAGTGCCCTTGGTTATTAACAGAGCACCAAAAAAATGCTATAAAAGAAGTCATACAAAAAATTTGATTTCCCACAGGATTTGCTGAGAACATAAACAATATAATAAAAAAGAAAGGTGAATTTGGGTCAGGGATGAAAACACATTATTGGCATACCTTCATTAAGGTAATTATTCTGGTATATTATATACACTTGTATAATGCATGTACTTTTTAGTGTATTGTGTTTACTACTTTTGGAAAAATAATGAAAATATCATTTTATAATTGTTGTAGTACGTTCTACCTCTATCTCTCCCAGACAACTTTGACAACAATGTCAAACAAGTTATATATGATCTTGGAAAATACATGAGGTAAGTAGCGAGATTTGTTTAATTCACTGTATACATCTTATAATTGCCATTTGTTTTATTTGTTATGTAATATACTGTATATTTTTGTTAAATCTCGTTAATAAATTTGTGCCTTGAATCACTTGTAGATGGCTATCATCTAAATAAATCCATAAAGAAGATATAAATTATTGGAAGAGAAAAATTCCTCGTTTAATGTGTTAAATGCAAAAGTGTCTACCTTCAACATTTTTCAATGCACAAGAACACTACCTCATACACCAAGTTGAGGAGATTGAATTGTGTGGACCTGTACACACAAGGTCAATGTGGATGGTTGAGAGGCACTTGAAATTTTTAAGGCTTTGGTTAGACAAAGAGCACATCCCATGGGTTCTATGGGTGGAGGATATATGGTATACTGCATCATGGTACATTGTTATCATCTTCCTAAGTTTGTAGCAAAGATCCAAGTAGATCGCATTTGGGATCCCAACCCCATTAACAAATTTGAAGGGGAGTACCTGTTGGGGAAAGGTAGATTGAGGAAAGTGAGAGGTAATTATAAGATGGTCATGGAGATTAGTTGGAATGCATTTTACATATGGTTTTATGTATATTGTACTTATTTAATTTTTAATCTTCAATTTACATCAATTATAAATTAAGGTCGTGTACTGTGGTATTTAACTAATTATACGTCGATTGTGAATTTGAATTTATTTTGGTACAGTTGGTCGAGAGTGGGGTGCACTACATTTGTACGTCGCAAACAATCTTGATTGGATGATGGTATGGATTGAACGATGTCAACAATCTGGTCGCACATTAACATGGGAAGGTGTGGCTTCATTGGTTAAAGAAGCTCATCGTAATGGAGATTCTAATGTTACACAAAGGGAAATTGATTTAGCATATGGTTTAAGAGATAAACAGGTATGTATAAATATATTAATCACCCATATTATTTAATTATTTTCAAGTATATTGATGTATATGTATCTTGAGATTGTTTTCTTTGCATACATTCGGCCAAGAATAAATATGTTTATCAACTGACGATATTGCAATAATTTTTACATGTTTGACATATTGCAGGTGAAACACCACAAGGCTATGTGGTGCAATGGTTGTAAATTTCTAATCAAAATTTTGGATGACATGAAAAAAATTTGTGATTCTGGTATAATTGCAGTCTTTCAGGTGACTTATGTTTCATCTAGAAGCGACATACATCTAGAAGTCTCAGAAAATTGATACTATGGGATTTGATGATATACTTGAGTGTGAATTTAAGTCCTTCGACACCTTCGCTCGGCCGGCCCTATGGTACAGGATATGATTGAATGAAAATGATCCTGAGAGAACTATTATTGAACATGATAGTGGATTTACCATGGTTAATACAAGGTTGATCGAGCGAGCTGGAAATGAGCCCTATGTTCTTCCAAGCCAATGTGAGTAGGTATTTTACTCAGAGGTTCCAGGTAAACCGGGTTGGTCATTTGTTGTTAGACATGATCCAAGAGGAAGGCTAGTAAAGTATAATGTGGTGGAAGAAGAAGATACCGAAGAACTAGAAGATGATGTAGATGATGATCAGGATCAACGGTTAGTTGTGAAAGGAAAACTAGATGCGGAAAACAATTCTCCTAACGTCAATACCTCAGGAAAGAATGTAGAAGTACTTTTAAATTTTCAATTACAATCAAGTTGAGATGCACTATGAAACAAATTACAGAAATAGAGTATTAGACAAACACACATGAACACTAGATATACATGGGAAAACCCTTACGGGAGAAAAACCCACCACACCAAGAGAAATCACTTTGTATTACAGTAATCAAATTACATAAAATTCCAGACTTATCTTTCTGGTGTCATTATATAGTAGCATTCATCATGAACCTTCTTCAAATAGAAAACATCCAAGTTATAGCCTTTACAGATTTTAAATCCTTTACTGATATAGTTTTAATTCTTCACACTTCATTGTTGATCGAACTACAATCCAACCCCCAAGCGTCAGAAACTTCCAACTATATCCATGGTGTTTCTTGACTATTGAGCTTTCTCACAAAACTGTCGCAATGAACCAACTGCTAATGATTCACTTTCAGCTTCCTCTATTCATCCACGAGATTCCACGTATGATAGTCAGACGGTCAACATAATTCGTAATGCACTGGCATCTCGGTGAGACACTAACAATGTATCACCGATGCCACCTATACTTTATATCGATGTCACCAAAAGCCTTTATAGTCGCCAAGATGTTACATCGAGCTCCAAGAGATACACCGAGTCAACACGTAGTCGCCCTGACTTATCGCTTTTTCCAGAAGGTCATAGCAAAACACTAAAGTTACACCGAAGTTCCCAAGCCTACCGAGCACCAAGTAGAAGTCGGCAAGACTCACATCTATCGCCGAGAGTTCATACTGAACAATTTGAGTTACACTGAGAACATACACCTGTTGGCCAGACAATCGACTTTCACCGAGACATCATACCGAGATCCATATGTTTCACTGATGACCGATTGTCGCCAAGAGCTACCCCGATAGCCATCGGCTATTGGCAAGACATTCGCCATTGCTAAGAGGTTTCTCCGATAGCTTTAAGTTATACCGAAGGCTTCCAACACGAGCTGTCTACGAGACATTTAACTCTCTCTAAGACTTCTCACCGAGCCTGCCGAGTCACTCTGATGATCTACCTTTGAGTCTCTAATAGTAAGACATTTGTATATCACCCAGACTTCATAATGAAGTCTTAGTGTTACACCGATAACTCCCAAGTGTATCCCTGTCGGTATGTCATTCACTGTTCGCTAAGACGTCTTCCCGAATCATTAGGGTTATCCCGAAGACATCAATACATACACTGTCGGCAAGAGAATAACACTTCGCTGAGACATCTTAGTGAGAACCTTCAGTTTCACTGAAGATCACAGTCGCCAAGAGTCTCCCCAATGCACGATTGAATGGCCTTTCGGCCAGAGGTCTCCCGAGTGCTATAAGGTCATACCGAATACATCATGCTACAGCGATAGACTCCACCGTGTAACCTTTCGGCAAGACTTCTTCAGGGTCATAGCGACCTGTCCAAAACATGATGATACAAACTGCTTGTCGGCTAGACAAATAGGATGTCACACCGACTTGGATCTAATGGAGGTTTCAGCCTATAATGTTTGAGGCACTTTTTCCAACAAGTTGATGATGTCCCTAACGAAGATGTCGAAGAGGAGGAACTAGATCATGATGATGTAGGAGTTAATGTTCATGAAGATGATATCCATGTGGATGATGACATTATCAAAACTGATATCGATGACGATGATGATGATATGACCAATCCTTACAATGTCGAATCTGGATCAGATGATACATACAAAGAGTTGGATGAAGAAGAAGATCAATGACATTGAAATGTATGAGCTATGCGATTATATTATCTATTTGATATTAATTTCTTGATAGAATTATATTTGACTTTATGTGGTTACATAATTAATTCATGATGTTTTAATTTTATGCCATTACATAATTAATTTAATGATGTAATTTTAATGTTTGAAAGGTCGTACCAAAACATTTCAATAGTGATGTTAACAACCTTGAAATTAGCGTGTTTTATGCTTCATGTGATCATAAAAGATTAAAAAGTCACTGTAGAGGTGGTTTTTCGCTGGTTGATGTGTATGTTGGTTCTTTACAATGTAACCAGGTTTGTCTTCTAATCTACCTATGAAATTGCCAATTCCAATCGAAGGCAGCTCTAGCACTGGACTAACCGACGAGGACTTTAAAAGCCTCCTACACTTCAGCTCAAGTAAGACCTCGAGGGTGATCCCTTAATGTGTTTACAACCGCACTCATTATTATAAAACAACATTAATAATAGCAGATGATCTCAATTCTATTAGCTCAACACGATAAGATAATAATATCAACTAGAATTGGTTGTTCATAGACAATATCAACTATCTGAGCGTGAGATGTGCCAAACACAATCCATTGTATAAGATAGTCAATGATTTGCAATTTGTAGCAAGCTCTAGGAAAAGACAAACAAATACTGAACTACACTAATAATTACAACTTAGATCAGTGCCATATATCCATTGCAGGAGTCAAATTCATAAACATCTAGAGGTTTATTACAGATTTAATACATCACATATAAGATCCCTGACAATATTGCATTACAATTTCATCAGTATGCATTCTAACCCAAGACTACTTATCAAATCCTTATACAACACATATCCGCCAATAATCTCATTCAAGCATTTTGATTAATTCCTTGAATTAAAGCTAAAATAGAATCATACACACCACAACAGTGAGATGAATAAAACAACCCTTAGTTATTTCATTCAAAATTCAGATATGCATGTACAATGGAGAGACATGAGCTCGAATTTTCATTTCAACTCAAATGCTAGTACTGTTATACAACATTAAATCTCTATGAACTCAAAACCAGTTACATAATGACTCAAAACCTAAATTGCATTTCTTTAAAACCATCGGATATGCAGAACATATCTGCTTATAATCCCATTCAAGCATTTTAATTAATTCATTGAATTAAAGCTAAAATAGAATCATACACACTACAACAGTGAGCTGAATGAAACAACCCTTAGTTATTTTATTCAAAGTTCAGATATGCATAGATAATGGAGAGAGATGAGCTTGAAATTATCATTTTGATTCAAATGCTAATACTGTTATGCAACATTAAATCCTCATGAACTTAAAACCTATCACAGAGTGACTCAAAACCTAAATTGCATTTCTCTCTAAAACCATTGATCTTTACAATCAGCTCTGCAACTTTGCCTAGACTCGATCAAAATTATCTAACTTGCTAACCCGTAGTTTTGGCCTTGAAATCCTTCTTATAGAAAAATGAAGGAGCAAACAAGCTTCAGGCTAGAAAGTACACACGTCACCAGCCAATTAGAGCACTTGATGATATTCCAAAAATTGTTACAACTGCAATCATCCTGGAACATATTCATGTTCATCATGTCGACTGAGGAAAGTTGATGTGATTCAAAAACCACAAGAAACCCATACCGAGAAAGTCATCAATACAAAACTGGGACTGTTGTAACCGCATCATCATATTTTCCACCTGTCCATAGTCCACTCTCTTTTACTCATCATCATTCAAATACTTAGCTACCCACTTCTGGTATTCTTCATCAGTAGGCCAGTTAAAATTAATCACCTCATTTACCTTTGTACTATAAGGCATATACTTTACCGCTACCTAATTCACATCTCTTTCAAAAGACTCCAAAAATGAGTTGGTACCAATAATCTTATCCATACAACTCACCAACAAATCATAATCTGAGTCATCACAAATTAATTTAATTTGATTATTGATGACCTTATTTGCTTGATCCTACCATTGTTGGAGTGTTTTGATTTTCCCCTACTCATCAATTATATTAGGTAACAATTTGTTACCCCAATCATTGAAATTATTTACCAACTCTTTAATCCTCCTAGTCAAATCATCTGGTAGGGTTTGAAAACCTTGTAATGATTTTACTAACACATGAGTAGGCTTCAATGATTGGGGCCTATTATTCATATCAAACCTTGAGGCTTTATTCATGATATCTAGATCATTGGCCCTAGGGATCCAATTTTTAATTATTTGTACCACTACCTCCTGATCCCTATCAATATTCTTTATTGCTTCCAATAGCAAAGAATATAAAGAATGTGCAGATTGCAATTTACTATCTACCGCTTCATTTAAGTGCTCCAAAACATTAGTAACAATCTCCTTTTCCTTTGAAAGAAATCCCTCCTCTATTATCCTTAATGGTTTCTATAATTCATCAATTTTCTGTATGATCTACCTCTTCGTTGGATCAACAGAGCACTCAGTGTCTTCATCAATTTGTTCTAGAGGAGGGGTGAGAGTAGGATTCTGAATGGGAGACCCTAGTGTGGAAACATTTGGAGAAGCAGGAGGCATTGACCCTGCTGTGGGAGGTAATGTATTGGTTCCTGGAGCATTTGATGTTTCCCCAATCTGTCTATATCTGAACCTTTCCACTTCAGTTTGCAATTCAACATTCCTCTGTTGCATTTTACTATATTCTTCAATCAAAATGTTATACTTCTCCATTAGGCTCTTCCTTTCAGCCTCCTCCCTTTCAACAGTCCTTTGGGCCAATTTGGCCACATTTACAATTAAATTAGTGGCCTCGGTGGTTGAAGTCTCTGAAGCTCTCTTTATTATTAATCCTCCTCTAAAATTTGGATTAATATCAGCAATATCTAGTTTTATCCCTTGTGGAGCCAATGCCCAAATTTCCAAGGTCTCATATTCTTCACTAAAGGCAGAGTTTTGCAATGCTGTCTTAACCTCTTCCTCAGAATCTTGAAAAGGATTCTTGGACTTCATAATAGCATTAAAAGCTACTGCATCTGCAATATCCCACTCAGGAAAAATCAATACACCAGCCTAACTCACCAGTTGTCTTCCTTCTTCAGGAGTGATGTTCTTGAACTCTTCCATCAATTCAACTTTTACTTATTCATCATTCTCCTGGTCTGACCTGTCAGGCCTTAGTTCCCTTCTCTCCCTGCATTTATCTTGATACTCTTCAAATTTCATTCTCCATGCCAATTGCAAGAATACATGAGTTTTCACAAATGTATTGTCATCTAAAAACTCCCTGCATGCTTCCATTCTTGCATCTTGCACACTTTTAACTTTCATATCTAAATCGGACAAAACCAATTCAGCTGACCTAGGAGGGGAAAGCATACCAACCTACATGTCTTGATCAGTAAAAATAATTTCATTTATCATATCCTCATGTGGGTGATCATTTCTCTGCCTCTTAGGGCTTGGCTCAGATGGTGGTGATGGGGGACTATCTTTTGGTGATGACTTTAAATCAATGATCTTAACTGCCCTAGGTACTTTAAATTTTGGACCTGGTCATGGAGGCGCCTTCATTATTTGCTTCCCCTTCCTATCTACTTCCTCCTCATCACTGCTACTATACTTTTTCTTTCTATAGATGGGTCGCTTTTTTGTAGGCTGGTATACTGACCTTGTTTCAATCGGCCCAACACTTTGTTCTTGCATACCCAGACTTAGCCTTAAATTTATCTTTTTAGTTCTCAAGGTGTCCATAATCTCCTTGAAATTCTTCATTAGAAAATCAATTTTCTTATGGTATGAACTGAACTCCAATAGTAGACCATACTTCGGATCAATTTCATGCACAACATCCAATAGCTTACTATAAGCTATCCATTTCTCCT